>JBBGZY010001300.1:600000-850000 GCA_037952925.1 Lithobates clamitans
TCGTGGCACTTTGGCTGGCAGAACAATGTCTGCAGGAGCAGAGGAGGGCCCAGGGATAGCCACTGTCACTGCCGATTGCTCATCTGGGTTTGTTTCCCACAGATTCGAGGATGTTTGGATTTGTGAAAAATCCTCTGGGCCTTCTTCCACACAAACCTGGGCTTGGGCATCCCGTTGTGCCTCCAGTTGGTCATCCATTACATCTTGTTCCTCCCAACTAGCTTCTGTCCTGTTTTCAAAATAAAAGAGTGTAACTTAACTAGGCAAAATCAAAGTTAAGAGGTTTGCAGATAAATAGATGATATATATGAAAACTTACCACCAGACATGATTTTGAGGCATGTGTTCAGAGACTTGAACGCTCTTACAAGCAGGAGATCTCTGAGCTGCGCAAAGATGTCACAAGCAGGCTGGAAGATGTAGAACAAACTGTAGAAGAGACTGTCTCTACATTACAGACACATGAAATCATCTTACAGGAGCACACCTTACAGATACAACAACTGATATATCACCAAGATGACCAAGAAAACAGAGCCAGACGTAACAATATACGTATCCGCGGCCTCCCGGAGTCTGTGGAAACTAAAGACCTGGCCCCTGCAGTCATTGCCATATTTATTAATCTGCTCCAAAAAGATAAAGAAACTCCAATGTAACTTGATCGCGTACACAGAGCCCTCTGCCCTAAAAATCCAAACCTGGAACACCCCAGGGACGTGATCTGCAGAATCCACTTTTATGCGGTTAAAGATGCCATTAGGCGTGCAGCACGCACCCAAGATGCCATATACTTTATTGACGCCACTGTGACTCTATTACCAGATATCTCTAAGCTGACCCTGGATATGTGATGTGCTTTGAAACCCCTTACAGGAGCTCTACAAGCAAAAATATTAAATACCGCTGAGGTTTTCCATTTAACCTCTTTGCATCCCATGAGGGAAGGTCAGCGACATTTCGCACTTTGGGTGACCTCCAAAGTTCCTCGGGACTATTGAACTACCACAGATCTCCATCCCGGATTGCCCAATCCATGCAGCGACTCCTGGATTTCTGGTCGCATCTAACTGGCAAAAGCACTCCAGGAAGAACAAACGCTCAAAGTCGGATTTCCCCAAAACAGCATATGGATGAACCCTCGCCACAGATTATCTGATTAACTATTTTATTTCCTTCACAGGCACCTCACCAGTGAAGCGGTTCCGGTTTGTAGTTACAGTATCGTTGGGACATTATGCTTTTATGTGTTCTTCCCACATACAGGTTTTGACTTGAGATCCTAGTAAAATGGACCTTTCTCATTTGATTGAGATCCCTGCTTGATGCTATTATTACCTACCCTGTTTCAGGTCCCATTTGGTCTGGTTTTTCTACCTTTTTTTTTCTATCTGTTTTTCTCTTTTCTTTTTCACTTACACTTACCTTACAACTCTACACCACTGGGGGTTGCTCTAATACCTCTCTTCACCCTCCCTCCCCCTTCCTTGAGACAGCGGGCCTCTCCCATGTTAAATTTTGCCTAAATGCCAAATCTCCTTCCCCATGGCAATATAAGCCTCCCTGAAAGGCTCCTCTTTAAATTGTAGGGGCTTTAATACCCCAGAGAAAAGGAGACAAATACTATATCATTTTCACAAAATCCGTACCCAAATTCTACTTCTCCAGGAAATTCATTTTAGGTCTGACACGATTCCGCATCTCCTCCATAAGCAATATCCCTCCTGGTTTCATAGTACCAACCCTTTGGCAGAATCCAAGGGGGTTTCTATCGCATTCCATGTTTCATTCACACCAGATGTGCTAGACACCCTTATTGATCCACTAGGGAGATATGTCTTTCTAAAACTTTCATATATGAATATGATTTATACTATAATCAATGTTTACTCTCCAAACCAGGATCAGCTGCAATTCCTCTCTACGGTGACCTCTCGCCTGAAACGATTTAGCACTACCAACATGATCCTGGGAGGAGACCTCAATTTCCCCGCCTTCCCTGACCAAAATGCGTACACTCTTTTCAGACTTATCCCTTGTGGATGTCTGGAGGATGCTACACCCCACCACTAAAGATTTCACATATTACTCTCCGGCACACTCCAACTACAGTAGACTAGACTACATCTTCATCTCCCAATCATTACTAGAATTTTCCCCCAACACTTCTATAGGCCTCACTTTGTGGTCTGACCATGTCCCCATACATATGAGCTTGGGAAGCATACCCACACAAAAGAAGAGAGCCACATGGAGATTAAACGACAATTTGCTTTTTGACTTGGTATGTACCCAGGACATCATACAAACCATCAAACACTTCGTTTCAGACCATGCCCGTGATGACACCAACCCACTTATGAAATGGGAAGCTCTCAAATGTGTCCTTAGGGGTAAACTTATCCAACACGGCTCCAGACTTAAACGTGCACGAACAGCAGACATCACACGTTTCCTGTCCTTAATAGCCACCTTCGAAGAGTCACATTAACGATCCCCCGATGACAAATTACAACTAGAACTCACTAACACCAGAAGAAACCTCTTGCAAATTGTTGCGGAACACTCACTGGTGGCGAGAGATAAAGGGCGATTCGTCCATTACGCACAAGCCAACCAATGCAGCAGACATCTTGCACAGACTCTTCAGCCCAAACAGACACGGAAGTCTATCCCCTGTATTAACTCTCCTAACAATGGTAAAATAATAAATAATTTAGCCATAGCCGAAGAATTACGTCAATATTATGCCGCCCTATATAACCTCACTCCCCAAGCACCGCCGTCCAAGCCCCAAATGGGTCCCCCAACACAAGACCTGTCCTCATATATTCAGGAAACTGCACTCCCAACTATTCCAGCCTCTGAAGCAGAGGACTTGGAATCTGCCCTGACTGACTCTGATTTCCAATTTGCCATAAAAACCTAAAGAATGGTAAAAGCCCAGGACCAGATGGGTTCTCCTCACGCTTCTATAAGATGTTTGCTCCTTTGCTGTCTCCCCTGATGGCAAAAACATTCAATGCTATAGACGAGAACTTAGCTCCCTCCCCCACTTTACTCCAAGCCCAAATAGTTGTCATCTCGAAACCAGGCAAAGACACCTCCCTATGCTCCAATTATAGACCGATATCCCTATTAAATATAGATCTTAAATTATATGCTAAGATCCTAGCGAACCGTCTCTCACCTTTTTTGCTAAATCTAATACATAGAGATCAAGTGGGTTTTGTCCCTGGACTAGAAGCCAGGGACAATACCACCAAAACCATTCACCTCCTGGCATTCGCCCAACGTAATCACATACCGACCTGCCTTCTCTCCTGTGATGCCGAGAAGGCTTTTGACAGGGTTAGCTGGCCCTTTCTCCAAGCCACCCTCTCCCAAATAGGACTAAGACCTAGAATGCTTTCACGCATCATGTCCCTATACTCCAAACCCTCAGCTATAATTTCAGTTAATGGGACCCAATCAGAGAAACTCACAATATCAAACGGCACAAGACAAGGCTGTCCCCACTCCCCCCTACTATTCGCCCTAGTAATAGAACACCTAGCCCAAGCTATTAGAGCAAACCCTGACATATGAGGGATACAAACCCCATCCTCCCAATGTAAACGTTCCCTTTACGCAGACGACCTGCTTCTCTATGTGACTCATCCCCATATTAATATACCATCCATACTCACTCATAATACAAAATGACAAATAAAATGAAATACATTGTGATAATCCTGTGAGTAAAATAAGAATAAAATATCACAATAATCAATGTATATATAAATACTAAAACAGGGTGAAAAGTGCTTAGTGTCTGTGCATTGGGGATAAAGTTCATAAAGTGAACAGGTGAATGGTTATATCTTGGCTGTGAAACTTCATAAACTGACTAGAATTGAATTAAATATATGGGTAGGTCAAAGTTCATGCAGGTCCTCATGGAAAATATCCAGATAGCATTAAGCTCTCATGACTCTCACCTTAGTACAAGTAAAAGCAGGCATCCTTAGATATCTCTTTCTGGATCTGTATATCTCATCTCAGTGTGTTCTCATCTATTAATCATGGCTTAATTCCTTTCCTCTCCGCACTTCATGCAGTGTACATGCCTGTTAGAATATGTTCCACCAAGGCTGAAACAGCCCGGTGGGGAAGAGAGGGAGAAAAGAAAGCCTCCAATGGTGTAGTATTTAAGATGAGTGAAATAAAACTTTATTTACGGGCTTCAAGGTGGTCTCTTACATTAAAAACAATAACAACTCGCATATACAAGAGGAACGGCGTTTGGAGCGCCTCCTTACGTGACTTCTGGTTTACGTCTGCTCTCCACGCCCTACGCGTTACGTCACCGCTCGTGACTTCATCTGGGGAACAGGATTGGTCAGAGAGGGATGTTTTTTATATTGTTGAACCGGAAGTGTTGTAGCGGCCATTTTCTTGTGGTCCGCTTGTGTGTATCATCGCGGCCATCTTTATGGTGGTAAATAAATATAGATAGCGGCCATTTTCTTGTGGATGGGACAATGACTGTCATAAATGCTACTGTATGCAATGATGTAGAATGGGTATTAGCAACAGGGATACTAGAGAGAGAAAATAAATTAAAATCAAATGTGTTTGATTAGGCACGTCAGTCGTATACCGCGGTACATAAGGAGATGTCCTAGTACATGTACATTGTCTACATAAAATATGAATACGTAGGTGGATAGGTATATAATATAAGTGTAAGCTAGATATATACCAATCAATTAAATATAAATTACAATAAATAGAAAAATATCTATAAAATACATATTAAATATAAGTGAAGTGTATATATACAGCTAGTAAATAAAATCAATAAATGTTGATAAAACAAATTATTTAGAAATTGTTTAAAAATTGCTGAGGAAACAATTGAGGTCGAACTCCATGTTCATACCTCTGGGAGTTAATGTACGCATAGTGTGTATCCAGTATGACTCCCTTTGACTTATGGTCCTTATTTTGTGGCTGCCTCTCCATGACCCTTTGTATTTTTCTATACCCCAGAATTGAAGGTGTGTAGGGTCCTGATTATGTACTGCTGCAAAATGTTTTGATACATTGTGTTTGAGATTTCCCTTTTTGATGTTTTGAATATATTCTTTTATTCTAACTTTAAGGGCTCTCTTAGTACGTCCTACATATTGAAGTTTGCAGCTGCATTGCAGCACATATACTACTCCCTCAGTGTGGCATCCCATAAAGCCACTGATCTTAAATGGCTCCCTTGTGGTAATGGCTGTGAAATCTGTTCTTTTGCCCTGGAATTTCTGGGTATGTCTACATGCATAGCAATTTCTGCAGGGAAAAAAACCCTTTCCAGTGAAAAAGGAGTATGGTGCTTTGCAGGGAGGTTCTATCACTGATTTCACCACCATGTCTCTAATGGTCGGTGCTCTCTTGTATATAATGCTTGGTAGGTCCGGTAGTATGTTCTTTAAGTCTCTGTCGTTCTTGAGAATGTGCCAGTGACGTTGGATTATTTTTGATACTTCTTTGTACTGTACATTATAGTCTAAGATTAGACTGGGTGTCTCTTGTTGGAATATTTTTTCGGGTTTATTTTCCAACATTTTTGTTCTGTCCGTCTTGTTGACATGCTGAATTTGTTCTTGTATACATGAATCCTCATACCCTTTTGTCTTGAATCTCCTTCCAATTAGTCTGCCTTGTTCTTTGTAGTCTTCTTCTCTTGTACAGTTCCTTTTGATTCTGATAAATTGAACTTTTGAAATGTTGTAGAGCCATGGTCATGGTCTACAGAGAGATAGCTGCTAGTGTCCACATTTTTGAAAAACGTTTTGGTAACCAATTTGTCTCCTTCTAAGCAGATCTTTAAATCTAGAAATTCAACTGATTTTTCATCTATGTTCCACGACAGGTGTATGTTCTTCTCGTTCGTGTTCAATTTATTTAGGAACTATTCAAGTCTCTATTTTTTGCCATTCCAGACAATGATTACATCATCGATGTATCTTTTATACAAAGTAAGTTTCGCAGGTATATCTCCTTAGACAGATTGATCTTCCCACTCTGCCATAAAGGCATTGGCCACACTTGGTGCGAACTTTGCTCCCATCGCAATGCCGATGGCTTGTTTGTAATATGCCTGATCATGCCAGAAGTAGTTACACTTCAAGCAAACATCTAGACATTTGATGAGGTATTTTCTCTGTTTGCACATCAGGAGCACGCATTGTGGTGTTGAACAATGGTGTATAGTGAGGTTACATCTGCAGTGGCTAGTAGTGTTCTTCCTTCTAGCACAGGTAGTGTGTCTAGAAGCTGTAGCACATGTTTCGTATTTTTCAGGTAGGCCGGTGTGTCGTACTGCTGGTTGAATAAATTGGTCCAAATATTGTAGAATATTTAGCATGTAGAATACCGGTTATCTACACGGTTCCAAAAATTCACAAATCGTTAGACAACCCACCAGGTAGACCAATCGTTAATGGGATTGATTCCCTTACATCCAGGGTGGGACAATATTTGGACCAATTTATTCAACCAGCAGTACAACACACACCGGCCTACCTGAAAGATACGAAACATGTGCTACAGCTTCTAGACACACTACCGGTGCTAGAAGGAAGAACACTACTAGCCACGGCAGATGTAAGCTCGCTATACACCATTGTTCAACACCACGATGCGTGCTCAGCAACAAAGTGGCTTCTTAGAAAACATAGCAACCTGGTGTGCAAACAGAGAAAATACCTCATCAAATGTCTAGATGTTTGCTTGAAGTGTAACTACTTCTGGCATGATCAGGCATATTACAAACAAGCCATCGGCATTGCAATGGGAGCGAAGTTCGCACCAAGTGTGGCCAATGCCTTTATGGCAAAGTGGAAAGATCAATCTGTCTATGGAGATATACCTGCGGAACTTACTTTGTATAAAAGATACATCGATGATGTAATCATTGTCTGGAATGGCAAGAAAGAGGGACTTGAACAGTTCCTAAATAAATTGAACACGAATGAGAAGAACATACACCTGTCGTGGAATATAGATGAAAAATCAGTTGAATTTCTAGATTTAAAGATCTGCTTAGAAGGAAACAAATTGGTTACCAAAACTTTTTTCAAAAATGTGGACACTAACAGCTATCTCTCTGTAGATAGCAGCCACCATAAACCATGGCTCTACAACATTCCAAAAGGACAATTTATCAGAATCAAAAGGAACTGTACAAGAGAAGAAGACTACAAAGAACAAGGCAGACTAATTGGAACGAGATTCAAGACAAAAGGGTATGAGGATTCATGGACAGAAGAACAAATTCAGCATGTCAACAAAATGGACAGAACAAAAATGTTGGAAAATAAACCCAAAAAAATATTCCAACAAGAGACACCCAGTCTAATCTTAGACTATAATGTACAGTACAAAGAAGTATCAAAAATAATCCAACGTCACTGGCACATTCTCAAGAACGACAGAGACTTAAAGAACATACTGCCGGACCTACCAAGCATTATATACAAGAGAGCACTGACCATTAGAGACATGGTGGTGAAATCAGTGATAGAACCTCCCTGCAAAGCACCATACTCCTTTTTCACTGGAAAGGGTTTTTTTCCCTGCAGAAATTGCTATGCATGTAGACATGCCCAGACATTCCAGGGCAAAAGAACAGATTTCACAGCCATTACCACAAAAGAGACATTTAAAATCAGTGACTTTATAGGATGCCACACTAAGGGAGTAGTATATGTGCTGCAATACAGCTGCAAACTTCAATATGTAGGACGTACTAAGAGAGCCCTTAAAGTTAGAAAAAAAGAACATATTCAAAACATCAAAAAGGGAAATCCCAAACACAATGTATCAAAACATTTTGCAGCAGTACATAATCAGGACCCTGCACACCTTCAATTCTGGGGTATAGAAAAATACAAAGGGTCATGGAGAGGCAGCCAAAAAATAAGGACCATAAGTCAAAGGGAGTCCTACTGGATACACACTATGCGTACATTAACTCCCAGAGGTATGAACGTGGAGTTCGACCTCAATTGTTTCCTCAGCAATTTTTAAACAATTTCTAAATAATTTGTTTTATCAACATTTATTGATTTTATTTACTAGCTGTATATATACACTTCACTTATATTTAATATGTATTTTATAGATATTTTTACTATTTATTGTAATTTATATTTAATTGATTGGTATATATCTAGCTTACACTTATATTATATACCTATCCACCTACGTATTCATATTTTATGTGAATATGTACATGTACTAGGACATCTCCTTATGTACCACGGTATACGACTGACGTGTCTAATCAAACACATTTGATTTTAATTTATTTTCTCTCTCTAGCATCCCTGTTGCCATATTTGAAATTGAATATCTACCGTATATACTCGAGTATAAGTCGTTCCGAGTATAAGTCGAGGCCCTAATTTACCACAAAAAAATGGGAAAAACTTATTGACCCGAGTATAAGACGAGGGTGAGAAATGCACAGCTACTGTAAGTGGAAAAGAGGGTCAACAATGCCCATTTGCAGCATCACTGTGTCCATTTGCAGCCATAGGTCCCCTGAACTTCAAACTCGGTAGTTAAGGGTTCCTAGATGCCCCCTAGCTGCAGCCAAAATTTGGGGTCTCTGAACCCAAAGGGTCCCGAAATGACATTGCTGCAGATGGACACAGTTGACCGAATTTGGGGCCCTGTATCTCAGGGCCACTTAGTGCTAAGAACCCCAAATTTGGTGTGCAAACCCAGTGGAACTAGCACCATAAAATTTCCAAAGCTGGAGTTTCTAGCACCAAGTGGCCCCGAGATACAGGGCCCCAAAAATCAGTTCAAAAAATGTCAAGCACTTTTCTGCAGCAGAGAATGACATTTTCCAAACCCATTTTGGGGCCCCGTATCTCAGGGCCACTTAGTGCTAGGAACTTCAGCTTTGGATATGTTGTGGTACCAGTTCCACTGGGTTTGCACACCAAATTTGGGGTTCCTAGCATCAAGTGGCCCTGAGATATGAGGCCCCAAATTCGGTTCAGAAAATGTCAAGCACTTTTCTGCAGCAGAGAATGACATTTTCCGAACCGATTTTGGGGCCCCGTATCTCGGGGCCACTTAGTGTTAGGAACTCCAGCTTTGGATATGTTGTGGTACCAGGTCCACTGGGTTTGCACACCAAATTTGGAGTTCCTAGCACCAAGTGGCCCTGAGATACGGGGCCCCAAAGTCGGTTCGGAAAAATGAAATTTTTTGCTGCAGAAAAGTGCTTGACTCGAGTATAAGTCGAGGGGGGCACTTTCAGCACTAAAAAATGTGCTGAAAAATTCGACTTATACTCGAGTATATACGGTATTTATAAACCGTGAATGCTAATACCCATTCTACAACATTGCATACAGTAGCATTCATGACAGTCGTTGTCCCATCCACAAGAAAATGGCCGCTATCTATATTTATTTACCACCATAAAGATGGCCGCGCTGATACACACAAGTGGACCACAAGAAAATGGCCGCTACAACACTTCCGGTTCAACAATATAAAAAACATCCCTCTCTGACCAATCCGGTTCCCCAGATGAAGTCACGAGAGGTGACGTAACGCGTAGGGCGTGGCGGAGAGCAGACGTAAACTGGAAGTCACGTAAGAAGGCGCTCCAAACGCCGTTCCTCTTGTATATGCGAGTTGTATTGCCCCGTACACACGGTCGGATTTTCCGACGGAAAATGTGTGATAGGACCTTGTTGTCGGAAATTCCGACCGTGTGTAGGCTCCATCACACATTTTCCATCGGATTTTCCAACACACAAAGTTTGAGAGCAGGCTATAAAATTTTCCGACAACAAAATCCGTTGTCGGAAATTCCGATCGCGTGTACACAAATCCGACGGACAAAGTGCCACGCATGCTCAGAATAAATAAAGAGATGAAAGCTATTGGCCACTGCCCCGTTTATAGTCCCGACGTACGTGTTTTACGTCACCGCGTTTAGAACGATTGGATTTTCCGACAACTTTGTGTGACCGTGTGTATGCAAGACAAGTTTGAGCCAACATCCGTCGGAAAAAATCCTAGGATTTTGTTGTCGGAATGTCCGAACAAAGTCCGACCGTGTGTACGGGGCATTATTGTTTTTAATGTAAGAGACCACCTTGAAGCCCGTAAATAAAGTTTTATTTCGCTCATCTTAAATACTACACCATTGGAGGCTTTCTTTTCTCCCTCTCTTCCCCACCGGGCCGTTTGAGCCTTGGTGGAACATATTCTAACAGGCATGTACACTGCATGAAGAGCGGAGAGGAAAGGAATTAAGCCGTGATTAATAGATGAGAACGCTTGGGCATAACTGAGATGAGATATACAGATCCATAAAGAGATATCTAAGGATGCCTGCTTTAACTTGTACTAAGGTGAGAGTTCTGAGAGCCTAATGCTATCTGGATATTTTCCATGAGGACCTGCATGAACTTTGACCTACCCATATATTTAATTCAACTCTAGTCAGTTTATGAAGTTTCACGGCCAAGATATAACCATTCACCTGTTCACTTTATGAACTTTATCCCCAATGCACAATGCACAGACACTAAGCACTTTTCACCCTGTTTTAGTATTGATATATACATTGATTATTGTGATTTTTTATTCTTATTTTACTCACAGGATTATTACAATGTATTTTATTTTATTTGTCATTTTGTATTATGTGTGATTAGATTTTATGCGCAAGATCATTTTACTTTAACATTTCCATAGAAGTGTAGTATGAACACTTAGATTTTGCTGCTGTCTTTTTAGACATCACCACACATTAATATTTTCAGTTATTATACATTTTCACATTTTTATATGTCACCTTGCATACATCCTCACTATTACTCATTAACAGCGCGAAGGACACGTCCACTTATCCATACTCACTGAAATCAACCGGTTCGGAGGTTTCAGTAACTATAAACTGAATATCTCCAAAACGGAAGCACTGAATATTTCCTTATCGCGGTCAACTCTCTCCTCTCTTAAGGCCAACTTCTCATTTCAATGGCAAACAAAATCAATTTCATACCTGGGTACGGCTATACCAAACCACACATCTGAGATATACGCCCTAAATTTCAGTCCACTTCTCACAAAACTTAGACGCCTCACAGAAAGCCGAGGGGAATTACCAGTATCCTGGTTCGGTCGCATGAATGTGCTGAAAATGGACATTCTCCCTAAACTACTGTATTTATTTCAAGTCCTCCCAATTGCTCTACCATCCGCTTTCTTCCGCACTCTCCGTTCTATGGCGATCCAATTTGTATGGAGGGGAAACCATCCCAGACTGAAACACAAACTCTTATGCGCACCCACCTCTAAAGGTGGGACAGGCCTCCCAGATTTTGAACTCTATCACACTGCGGCAGTGGTCTTCCGTATCCTGGAGTGGTTCCGCCGTCCACTACTTAAAGCCTCCACCTTAGTGGAACAAGACTTATCTTCAACTGACCTCTGGGCTTTGCCATGGGGTTATGAAAGGACCCATAAGTCTCTTATTAAGCTGTCCCCTCTGACCAGAGATGCCTTGATAATCTGGTACCATGGAAAGGAAAGCTATTCGCTCTCCTCTGAACCAGGTTCCCTTACTCCTCTATTTGACAATCCGGCCCTCCCTGTTGCTGAATGGGGTAAAGCCTTTCTCTTTACCCACAAATCAGCCATCTTGTGCTATACCAAAGAAAAAAAATGATAAAGTATTATCCAGATGGTATCGGGTGCCAACGAATCTCAGGATCATGTTCCCATCAACCACCGACATCTGTTGGAGATGTAACTCAGCGAAGGGTACGTATAGTCACATCTGGTGGGAATGGGATGTGATCCATCCGTTTTGGACTCAAATCTTCCAGACCTACACAGAAATATATGATAAACCGCTCTCCCCCTCTCCTTTTATTGCTCTCCTCTCCATACTACCTGGTAAGAATAAGTCACAAAAACACAACCTCCTAAAATTCTTTCTCAGTACTGGACGGCAACTAATCTCTAGACACTGGAAATCCACCTCTCCCCCATCTCTTATAGAGTGGGTGAGTGAGATAAACAATACCAAGCTTATGGAGGAAATGCAAGCCTGAGCTATAGACAAACATGCAAAATTCTCCTTCATCTGGAGTATCTGGAGGCATTACTCTACTCCAGATAAACTAAAGCACAGACTCATAGACACAAGCGCATCTGGTCAGGCTACAGGACCACTCAACCCAATTCAAATGTCCTAGAAATATATGTTCCATTTGGTACGAGGCTCGCTGTCCCCCCCCCCCTTCCCCCCCTCTCTTTTCTACCCTACCAGTCTCCCTTCCCTTGCCCCCCCCTTTTCCCTTCATACTATCACTCTTCTTTCTTCTTATACTATCCCCTTTGGCTATCTATATCCACGATTTGTAACCCAAAGTATTCTGATCTTCAGTAATGATTATCTCAAAATACCCAGAATACTTGACAATACACCAACGTATATATGCTGTTAACCCTTATATTATCTGTCTGTTTATTTGGAGTTCCTTGACATCTGTACGCAGCATGATCCCGTTGGGGCGTCCAGATCGCAGGAATTTCCGTTTATATGTTTAACAGCAAAAGATCTGAAAGTTGTCCTCGCTGTCGAGACACCTAGTTTTCTACATATTGATGATAGAATGCATAATATTGTAGCTTTTTTCTTATGTATGTTCCTTTCCTATTAAGCCAGTTTGCCCAATGTCGAGCATCTGGTCTTGTTAATGTTTTCATCTTTCATCTTGGAAAATTATTTTAAATACAATAAAAACTTATTGAACCTAAAATGACTACATTTATAGACATCCACTAAATAACATTAACATATTGAATCCTGTAAAGAAGAAATCTGTATACATACCTTTTCTGAAGCCGATCCTACCCGATCCCATGCTGAGCTGTCAACCACGGCTTTGATGTGGAGGCGGGTGCAGAAGAGGCAGCCAACAATGGAAGCCCCATAGTAAGTCTATGGGTGATGTCCCCTCCCATTTATTTCACAGCCGTTTTCGGCTGTGTCCTCTGCAGAGCTTCCGCTGCTCTGAGCGGCTTCAAAAGCTTTACAGCTACAGCTTTACAGCTTTAGCGATTTTAGTGTTAGGCTTGACTTCTCCTTTAAAACAAGAAAAAAATAAGTTTTGGTTGAAGCCCTCCTTTAAACAAATCCTGCAGTATATAACACTTATTACTTTAAAACTGTACTTTACGTAAAAGTGAATTTTTAAAAAGATTTCACACCTTCTCATGGTTGAAATACCATTTGCTCCCTAAAGATGTTAATTGTTTCTTTGAGATGTCTGTTGAGAAGAACATTGAACTGAGCTATCTGAGGTAGTTAAAAGTAAAATTTCATAAATAATAAAAGATTTCAGTGTTTAAACTCATGTGAAAAATGCTAATCCGCCACTAACACATTTTGATAAGAAAATTACCATGAGGTAATGCAAAAAATAGAAGTCAAAATAACTCCTACAGTTTGGTGAATTGACCTTCCCATGTAAATGAATGGCACTTTCCAATATGTCTACAGCTGTGACCAAAACTTTTGAGAATGACACAAATATTAATTTTCACAAAGTCTGATGCTTCACTGTTTTTAGATCTTATTGTCAGATGTTACTATGATATACTGAAGTATAATTACAAGCATTTCATAAGTGTCAAAGGCTTTTATTGACAATTACATTAAGTTTATGCAAAGAGTCAATATTTGAAGTATTGACCTCTGCAATTCGTCCTGGCATGCGGTCAGTCAACTTCTGGGCTACATCCTGACTGATGGCAGCCTGTTCTTGCATAAATTTAAAGGAGTTTCTCAGAATTTGTGGGGTTTTTTTATTGACCCACCTCTTGAGGATTGACCACAAGTTCTCAATGGGATTAAGGTCTGAGGATTTTCTTGGCCATGGACCCAAAATGTTGATGCTTTGTTCCCCAAGCCACTTAGTTATCATTTTTGCCTTTTGACAAGGTGCTCCATCATGCTGGGCATTGTTCAGGCATTGTTCGTCACCAAACTGTTCTTGGATGGTTGAGAGAAGTTGCTCTCGGTGGATGTTTTTGTACCATTCTTTATTCATGGCTGTGTTCTTAGGCAAAATTGTGAGAAGTAAGCCCACACATGAATGGTCTTAGGATGCTTTACTGTTGGCAGGACACAGGACTGATGGTAGCGCTCACCTTTTCTTGTCCAAACAAGGTTTTTTACAGATGCCTCAAACAATTGGAAAGGGGATTAATAAGAGAAAATGACTCTACCCCAGTCCTCAGCAGTCCAATCCCTGTAACCTTTGCAGATAATCAGTCTGTCCCTGATGTTTTTCCTGGAGAGAGGTGGCTTCTTTGCTGCCCTTCTTGACACCAGGCCATCCTCCAATAGTCTTTGCCTTACTGTGTGTGCAGATGCACTCACACCTGCCTGCCATTCCTGAGCAAGCTCTACACTGGTGGTACCCCGATCCCGCAGCTGAATCAGCTTTAGGAGACAGTCTGGGCGCTTGCTGGACTTTCTTGGGCACCTTAAAGCCTTCTTCACAACATTTGTACCTCTCTCCTTGAAGTTCCTGATTATCCGATAAATAGTTGATTTAGGTGCAATCTTGTATTGTAGCTGCAATGTCTGTCTGTGAATCCCTTTTTGCGCAAAGCAATAATGACTGCAGGTAACCATGGTTAACAGAGGAAAAACAATGATTTTAAGCACAACCCTCCTTTTAAAGCTTCCAGTCAAATCAATCAGCATTACAGAGTGATTTCCATCCTTGTACTCATTAATACTGACACCTGTATTAAGAGAGAATCACTGACATAATGTCAGCTGGTCCTTTTTGTGGCAGGGCTGAAATGCAGTGGGAATTTTTTCTGGGGTTAAGTTTATTTTCATGGCAAAGAGGGACTTTGCAATTAAATTTGCAATTCATCTGATCACTCTTCATAACATTCTGGAGTATATGCAAATTGCCACCTAAAAAGGCAGGCAAACTTTGTGAACATTTATATTTGTGTCATTCTCAAAACTTTTGGCCACGACTGTACTTTTTCAGCCATGTATTTCATGTAAATAGACACTTCTACAGAGAGAAAAACATATCTTAAAGCAAACCAGTGCTTTACCCATGCGGGGCCAGGCAACAGGTTGGCGAATCCACAGCAAGCGTCAACTCAGCGACCCAAAGCTTACTCAAGACTTTTTTTCTTTTACACAGGCTGAATGAAGTGGTAGGGTAATAATGCTAAGTCTATGCTGCTGGGGAGGGCTAAGTTCCAGTAAACCTGTTACTTTGCCCTGCATGGGTTGGCATCAAATATACTTTCTTTTGCTCCAAAAGTTTTACATATTGACATATAATCCTTCACAGAGGTGCCTTGTAGATTTGTAATTTTCAATTCACCATATTATTTATAATGCATAAATAAGTCAGCACATCATGTCTTTTCAAAAAAACAACTTACTTCTTAGAAATGTGCAAAGATATTTAGACTTCAACTCACAAAAGGTTTTAGACCAATGCGAGAGACCTGAGGCAACTTAAAAAATGCTTTAGAGTTTACTTTTTTAAGCAATAATTACTCATCTCCTCCTGCTAGGTTATTTGAAGATCAGTATATGAATATTTTTATTATGCAGTGACAGCTGGGCTTGTAATGCATGGTTTAGTAATACATTGTATGCCCCCGAGGCTCTAAAGAGCTTACAGCCAACATCCACCTTCACCATATCAATGAGTTCATTAGAAGCATGCTTTACATGTCTTTTCATTTACATTTTGTTGATTGAACTATTTACAGCTGTTTTAATGATGTTTTTTTTTTTAATGTGATAATTATAACGGTGCATATTGTTTTGGAATACTGGTAATTATTGTTGAAAACCCCATATACAGTTATTCAAACACAGTACACATACACCTGTATAAAAATAAATGATTCATGCAGAATTAAAGTACACCTGTAATGCGACACTGATGGATCTTCTATCAATACTACAGGTTATGCAATAGCTGAATATCTATAATATCACACTTGCATGTTACAGCTCCTTATTCCTTCTCCACTATTTACACTATTGGTGTAGGGAGGTGTGCTATTATTCTATTATCACAGAATGCTTGCACCTTGGGAACATTAAAAACCAGCCAAAATTACTATTTACCATACTGATTATTTTTCTACCAGTAAATGTGATCTTTACACTCTTTATGCTTATCATATATTACGATTTATGTATTCAGGAGATGATTTCAGGGCATGACTGCAAGCAAAATGCAGCTCTGAAAAAAAACGCAAACATTTGACCAAAAACAAAAGTAAACATCTATTTTTTCACTTATTGTTAAAATAGTTTTAAACCCTTACATATATGCAGTGAAGTGACTGGCTTCAGGTTATGCACAAAGATGATGTGATTTAAGGTAGATATTAAGGCAAAAAAGTTCTTATTTTATTTACGATAGTAAATACGATAGATTTACTAGTAAGTAAGTAGCTCAGGGACAGGACTCAGGAGGACAAGAAGTGAAAATGGGCAGGTGCACACACACATGAAATTGACTCTCACTGCAACACTGACAGCAGTGTGCAGCAGCACAGATGATTATGACACATCACCGACACAACATGTTGCCTCCTGAGTCACAGTGACAGTCTCTCTTCACGCCAAATGGTCCATTTTGTCCACTCCAGTCCAAACAGCACTGACAGTCTGGCTCCTAGCTTGCCTTGCTCACACAAGGTTCCGGCCACTTGGCTCAGCTCCCTTGTGCCATGACATCACACAAAATTCTCAGGCACTGATTCCACCAGACCCGTCACCCGCCAGCGATGCCCGAACACACTGTAGAAGGCACTCAAATGGTCTTGGCCTGGGCCAAGCGTCACAGCAATATTTTTTACTGGCAACCTTTTCTTGTCACTGTCATTTACTGGCAGGAGAAAAGTGCCCATTTTTTACTGGCTGCCAGTAAAAATACTGACGGTTGGCAACACCGACAGGGACATGCCAAGCTCCACACAGGAAACAATGCACAGCTGAGTGTTAATCATCTGCTGTGTGCTGGCGCTCCCTTCCCCTTTTCCCCTATCTGTTGGAGTTGGGAAATCCTGTTGGCACTGATTAATGCAGATAGTAGAGGAAGGAGACAGCAGAGAGAAATCACACTCAGTGCTTTGGATTGAGGCAAGTAAACACTATAGAAGGGTATGATTTGTTCATTTTTCATGTCAGAGGTTTATAACCACTTCAAAGCCCGCAGTTTTCAGGCTGGTTGCATGGTTCATAGCATATACTGTATGTTATGTTAGCTGCACATCATATGGGCATGCCCTTAATATTTACACCAAGTGCTGAAGTGATATGGTGGACGGTTCCCAAAACTTAAAGATCTTAAACAATCTTCACTAGTAGTCCTTTCTCATGAAGAAAGAAGTCTTTTTGTCCATTCAACTTTTTTATTCACACATCACTGACCATCATTTTTGGATTACAGAGCCTCCCTTTATCAATGCAAAGGTAGGTTATGACATCACAAGTCCTACCTCTTCTCCTCTTCGCGACTGAGAGTACTCCTTATTCACAGGCAGAGCAGGGCTTAGGTTATATGTGAGCGCTGTTTTGTACTGGGAATACTGTGTGTCCCGGCTGGCGTAATGAAGGACCACAACGGGGTGTGTCCATGATGGCTTGGATTAACAAGAATTGGGTTGAATAATGCTGGACCATATCAGTGGCGTAGCGTGGGGGGTGCCGTGGCCCCGGGTGCGACATTTAGGGGGGCGCCAGTATGTGTCACTGGCTGCCTCCTCCTAATTTCTAATTCCTGTGTCCCCGGGCTCCGGCCGCCATGTTAAGTGTCCGGCGCCCTGTGATTGGGCGTAAGGGGGTCATGTGAGGCGTAGGGCTGGCCTGTCTTTGATCGCTCCTGAAGTCCCGCCTCCGCACATGACCCCCCATATGCCCAATCACAGGGTGCTGGACACTGAACATGGCAGCAAGCAGAGTGCAGGGGAGAGAAGAATGTGAGCCGCCGCTGTGTTCTCGTCCTCCTCCGGATTGATGCAGGCCAGGATAAGAAGGTGAGTGAGACTCCCTAGTGAGAGTCTTGTTACTGGCCTGGGGGGGGGGGCGGAGAGAGAGAGAGAGACTGTAGGCAGGACAGTGTAGTGTAGTATAGTGGTTAGTATAGTGGTCATTATAGTGTAGTTTAGTATGGGGGGCAGTGTAGTGGACAGTGTAGTGTAGTATAGTGGTTAGTATAGTGGTCATTATAGTGTAGTTTAGTATGGGGGGCAGTGTAGTGGACAGTGTAGTGTAGTATAGTGGACAGTGTAGTATGGTGGTCAGTATAATGTAGTATAGTGGACAGTATAGTGGTTAGTGTAGTATAGTATAGTGGTTAGCATAGTGGTCAGTATAGTGTAGTTTAGTATGGAGGTCAGTGTAGTGTAGTATAGTGGTTAGTATGGTGGTTAGTGTAGTGGACAGTATAGTGGTCAGTATAGTGTAGTGGACAGTGTAGTGTAGTATGGTGGACAGTGTAGTATGGTGGTCAGTATAGTGTAGTATGGTGGTCAGTATAGTGGTCAGTATAGTGGTTAGTGTAGTGTAGTATAGTATAGTGGTCAGTATAGTGTAGTTTAGTATGGAGGTCAGTGTAGTGTAGTGGACAGTATAGTATAGTGGACAGTGTAGTATGGTGGTCAGTATAGTGTAGTATGGTGGTCAGTGTAATGTAGTATAGTGGACAGTGTAGTATGGGGGTCAGTATAATGTAGTATGGTGGACAGTGTAGTATGGTGGACAGTGTAGTATGGTGGTCAGAATAGTGTAGTAAAGTGGACAGTGTAATGTATTATAGTGGACAGTGTAGTATGATGGTCAGTATAATGTAGTATGGTGGACAGTGTAGTGTAGTGGAAAGTGTAGTATAACAGACGGTGTAGTATAGTGGTCAGTTTAGTGTAGTATAGTGGCCAGTATAGTGGTTAATGTAGTATAGTATAGTGGTTAGTATAGTGTAGTTTAGTATGGAGGTCAGTGTAGTGTAGTGGACAGTGTAGTATAGTGGTCAGTGTAGTGTAGTATAGTGGACAGTGTAGTATGGTGGTCAGTATAGTGTAGTGGTCAGTGTAGTGGACAGTATAGTATAGTGGACAGTATAGTATAGTGGACAGTGTAGTATAGTGGTCAGTGTAGTGTAGTATAGTGGTCAGTGTAGTGTAGTATAGTGGACAGTGTAGTATGGTGGTCAGTATAGTGTAGTATAGTGGTCAGTGTAGTGTAGTATAGTGGTCAGTATAGTGTAGTATAGTGGTCAGTGTTGTGTAGTATAGTGGTCAGTGTAGTATGGTGGTCAGTATAGTGTAGTATAGTGGACAGTGTAGTATAGTGGACAGTGTAGTATGGTGGTCAGTATAGTGTAGTATAGTGGTCAGTGTAGTATAGTGGTCAGTGTAGAGTAGTATAGTGGACAGTGTAGTATGGTGGTCAGTGTAGTGTAGTATAGTGGACAGTGTAGTATGGTGGACAGTGTAGTATTGTGGTCAGTATATTGTAGTATAGTGGAAAGTGTAGTATAGTGGTCAGTGTAGTGTAGTATAGTGGACAGTGTAGTATGGTGGTCAGTGTAGTGTAGTATAGTGGTCAGTGTAGTGTAGTATAGTGGACAGTGTAGTATGGTGGTCAGTATAGTGTAGTATAGTGGTCAGTGTAATATAGTGGTCAGTGTAGTGTAGTATAGTGGTCAGTGTAGTGTAGTATAGTGGACAGTGTAGTGTAGTATAGTGGACAGTGTAGTGTAGTATAGTGGACAGTGTAGTGTAGTATAGTGGTCAGTGTAGCGTAGTATAGTGGACAGTGTAGTATGGTGGTCAGTATAGTGTAGTATAGTGGTCAGTGTAGTGTAGTATAGTGGTCAGTATAGTGTAGTATAGTGGACAGTGTAGTGTAGTATAGTGGACAGTGTAGTATGGTGGTCAGTATAGTGTAGTATAGTGGTCAGTGTAGTGGACAGTATAGTGGTCAGTGTAATATAGTGGACAGTATAGTATAGTGGTCAGTGTAGTGGACAATGTAGTGTAGTGGACAGTGTAGTTCTCAGTATAGTGGACCATGTAGTGGTCAGTATAGGAATCAGGTAGATCAGTACTATTGTATTTGAAGGGACTCAGGGATAGCTAAAAGTCCGCAGGTTGGGGGGGGGGGCGCAAATTACTTGCCTTGCCCCGGGTGCTGACAACCCACGCTACGTCACTGGACCATATTTATCCTGGAAGAGAGCTGGCAATAGATCACAGAGAGGCAAGTCTGCCAGGAAAGATGTCAAAGAAGATGTGAGTACTATAGAAAGAACTGCTTTTTTTTAATTTTAAAACTTGCTAGGTGAGTTATTTATTATTTTTTTTAAATGGTGAAGTTAGGCTTTTAACACTGAGATGTAATAGTTTAGGGAAGCTGATAGTAGTGTTGCTAGATTGCCTTTCTGGGCTTAAATGGCCTTTTTGGCTCACTCCTAGTTCAAATATTTATTTTTTTAATTCTAGAAAATATATTAAGATTATAAATATTATGAAACTTACAAGTAATGCAAACACATTTTTCAAATTTTTTCTATTTGTCAGCATATAAACATATATCAATTACAAAATAAAAATAACATTTTGGAAAGCAAAACACGGGCCATATTCACGAATCCGTGAATTGACATTTGAGAAACATTCACTGCAAGTGAATTCTCCAGGTGCATGAGTTTTAAATGATGGATTCATCACAAGTGAATATTTGGTGAAAGTCACGTTAACTGCCTTATAAATATGCCCCTTAACCACTTGCCGAGCGCCTACCGCAAATGTACTGCAGCAGGTCGGCTCTATTGCGCGAAAAGACCTACCTGTACATCATTTCGTACAATAGCCACTGGGGGGGAGAACTGTGTAAACAAGGCAGATCGCCATTCTGACAATGGGAGAAGATGGAGATACTGTGTTTCAGCTAAGCAGGAACACTGATCTCTGTCTTCGCCCACTCAGAGCAACCCCCACACATTTAGCAAGCACCCCTTAGGGACACACTTAAAGCGGAGTTCCACACAAAAATGGAACTTCCGCTTTTCGGAACCCTCCCCCCCTCGGGTGTCACATTTGGCACCTTTCAGGGGGGAGGGCGGTGCAGATACCTGTCTAAGACAGGTATTTGCACCCACTTCCGGCATAGACTCCCATGGGAGTCTATGCCTCTTCCCGTCCCGACCGCGCTGTCTGCTGGGAACACACAGCTCCCAGGAGAGAGCGGGGACCACTCTGCATGCGCAGTAGGGAACCGGGAAGTGAAGCCGCAACGCTTCACTTCCTGATTCCCTCACCTAGGATGGCAGCGGCAGCTGGCGAGAACCGAGCGGGTTCTCGCTGTCCCCTGCCGACATCGCTGGACCCTGGGACAGGTAAGTGGCCATGTATTAAAAGTCAGCAGCTGCAGTATTTGTAGCTGCTGGCTTTTAATATTTTTTTTTTCTTTTTGGCGGTGTGGGTGAACCCCCGCTTTAACCCTTGGGTCACCCCTGGTGTTAACCCCTTCCCAGCCAGTGTCATTAGTACAGCAACAGTGCATATTTTTAGCACTGATCACTGTAGTAATATCACTGGTCCCCAAAAAAGTGTCAAAAATGTCAGTTAGGTGTCCGATTTTTCCGCCGCAATGTCGCAGTCCCACTAAAAGTCGCTGATCGCCACCATTACTAGTAAAAATAAAATAAAAATGCCATAAAAATATCCCATAGTTTGTAGACGCTATAATTTTTGCGCAAACCAATCAATATACGTTTATTGCAATTTTTTTTACCAAAAAATATGTAGTTGGATACATATTGGCCTAAATTGATGAAAAAATTTGATTTTTTTTTCAACTTTTTTATTGGATATGTATCATAGCAGAAAGTAAAAAATAGTTATTTTTTTCAAAATTGCCTGTCTTTTTTTGTTTATAGCGCAAAAAATAAAAACTGCAGTGGTGATCAAATACCACCAAAAGAAAGCTCTACCTGTGGGAAAAAAAGGACATCAATTTTATTTGGGTACAGTGTCACACGACCGCACAATTGTCAGTTAAAGTAATGCAGTGCCGTATCGCAAAAAAAATGGCCTGGTCATTAAGGGGGTAAAACCCTCCGGCGCTGAAGTGGTTAATATTACTGTCAAGTTAACCAAAGAATACTGAGGCTGCTAATGTTGGTTGGCCTTCAATGACCTTAGGTCATTAAAGGGTTACACAGACCATAACACAAATTTGGTGTCAACTTAATCTTAAATCTGATAAATTTAGAGGTTTAATAATCATATAGTGTGTATTATATACAGTATCTAACAAAAGTGAGTACACCCCTCACATTTTTGTAATTATTTTATTAGATCTTTTCATGTGACAACACTGAAGAAATGACACTTTGCTACAATGTAAAGTAGTAAGTGTACAGCTTGTATAACAGTGTCAATTTGCTGTCCCCTCAAAATAACTCAACACACAGCCATTAACCACTTGCCGACCGCCGCACGACGATGTACGTCCAAACTTTGGCGGTGGATCCTGTTGTTATGGCAGCAGCTAGCTGCCATAACCCCAGTATCCCCATTTTCGTGCGGCGGTCAGCTTTCTGATAAAAGTGGTCCCTGCGGCGGATTCGCCGCAAGATCACTTTTATCGGTGGCAGGAGAGGGGCCTCCCCCTCCCGCCGCGATCCGGTGCCCTCCGTCGCTTACCAGAGCCGTCAGTAGCAGCGGAGGCGATCGCTTCCTGTCAGTGCTGTGTCTCGAGACAAGTGAGGCTAAGATGGCGCCCACTCGTCTCCATGACACTGCTGGGCGGAAGCGACGTCAAAACGTCACTTCCGTCCACGCCTCTTAAAGGCATATTTTTTTCAATGTCATTTTTTTTAAATGACTTTTTTTTTTTTTTTTTTATTGCATTCTAGTGTAAATATGAGATCTGAGGTCTTTTTGACCCCAGATCTCATATTTAAGAGGTCCTGTCATACTTTTTTCTATTACAAGGGATGTTTACATTCCTTGTAATAGGAATAAAAGTGACAATTTTTTTTTTCCCTCCCCGGTGTCATGTGACTCATTAGTGTTACAAGGTCTCAGGTGTGAGATTTGGTGTTATCGCTCTCACTCTCTCATACTGGTCACTGGAGGTTCAACATGACATCTCATGGCAAAGAACTCTCTGAGGATCTGAAAAAAAGAATTGTTGCTCTACATAAAGATGGCCTATGCTATAAGAAGATTGCCAAGACCCTGAAACTGAGCTGCAGCATGGTGGCCAAGACCACACAGTGGTTTAACAGGACAGGTTCCGCTCAGAACAGGCTTTTCCATGGTCGACCAAAGAAGTTGAGTGCACATGCTCAGCGTCATATTGAGAGGTTGTCTCTGGGAAATATACATATTTGCATGAGTGCTGCCAGCATTACTGCAGGGGTTAAAGGGGTCAGCCTGTCAGTGCTTAGACCATACGCTGCACGCTGCATCAAAAAGGTCCGCATGGCTGTCGTTCCAGTAGGAAGTCTCTTCTAAAGATGATGCACAAGAAAGCCTGCAAACAGTTTGCTGAAGACAAGCAGACTAAGGACATAGATTATTGGAACCATGTCCTGTGGTCTGATGAGACCAAGATAAACTTATTTTGTTCAGATGGTGTCAAGCGTGTGTGGCGGCAACCAGGTGAGGAGTACAAAGACAAGTGTATCTTGCCAGTAGTCAAGCACGGTGGTGGGAAAGTCATGGTCTGGGGCTGCATAAGTGTTTCCGGCACTGGGGAGCTACAGTTCATTGAGGGAACCATGAATGCCAACATGTACTGTGACATACTGAAGCAGAGCATGATCTCCTCCGTTCGGAAAATGGGCCGCAGGGCAGTATTTAACATGATATTGACCCCAAACACACCTCCAAGACGACCACTGCCTTGCTAAAGAAGCTGAGGGTAAAGGTGATAAACTGGCCAAGCATTTTTCCAGACCTAAACCCTCTTCAGCATCTGCGGGGCATCCTCAAATGGAAGGTAGAGGAGCGCAAGGTCTCTAACATCCACCAGCTCCATGATGTCATCATGGAGGAGTGAAAGAGGACTCCAGTGGCAGCCTGTAAAGTTCTGGTGAACTCCATGCCCAAGAGGGTTAAGGAAGTGCTGGAAAAAAATGGTGGCCACACAATATATTGACACTTTGGGCCCAATTTGGACATTTTCACTTAGGGGGTATACTCACTTTTGTTGCCAGCGGTTTAGACAATAATGGCTGTGTGCTGAGTTATTTTGAGGGGACAGCAAATTTACACTGTTATACAAGCTGTACACTCACTACTTTACATTGTAGCAAAGTGTCATTTCTTCAGTGTTGTCACATGAAAAGATATAATAAAATGTTTACAAAAATGTGAGGGGTGTACTCACTTTTGTGAGATACTGTACATATTCACACACAAATGTAACTTTTTTCCATTATGTTTTGGAAAAATTTTTTTTAAAATATCTTTTACTTTAGTTGTACAATTTTATAAAAAATCCTAAAGCTTAAGTAATTAGTTTAAAAACATATAGACTTAAAAAAATCTCAGACCATTAAAATGTCCCCTTAAGGACATTGATAACAGAAGCTCTGGTACAATGGCCATATACATTTACAGACCATAACAACACAACTGGATTTTTTAACAACTGTCATAATTAGTATCGGATGGCTGATGGAGTTCTTTTCACCCTATTTACATCTAATTGCTTACTACCATGAAAATACACTGATGTCAAATTATCTAGCAATACTGTACATTCCTAGTAACACAACAATTTACGGTTATGGAAAAATGACCAGTATTGGATTGGGACAGAAAGGTAGCCATGGTAAAATGTGATCAGACGTTGCTATGATCACTGGAGGAACATGGTTCATGTTCTGGTACCACCATGACCTTTTACAGTGGAAAAGAACTGCTTGTAGCAGGCCTGCTCTGTAATCCTTATGCGAATGCATTGCTGCATTTTCTAGGGCTGTACACTCATGGTTCCTTCAGTGACTATGAACTTACACCCATACAGAGCCTGAGACTTAGCCCTTTTCATAAATTTATGTAACACCCAGCCAGTGAGCTATGGCTCAGTATTTAGCATTTCTGGGTTTAGTGTATTGCAGAACATCAGCAGAGGAGAACTGTGTATCCTCGATCTTTTCTCTTACCTCTAAGGGAAACATTGAGGGTCTGTTTAGCCTTTAATAATTTCGCAAAGAGAACCTATTACAGCTAGTGTATACACTGTCACTATGGAGTGTCATCCTCAAGTGACAGTACCCAAGTAAAAAAAACCAAAAAAAAAACCACACAAACACAAAAACTCTGCCACCCCCACATTGCTTATACTATGAAGCACTAGTATACATTAAAAGACTATGGCACCAAACACATTAACTTATCCCCAAACTTTTTAATGCGGTTAGAAAAAAATTAGGCTAGATTACCACATATACATTGTATTATAACGCATGCATTAAGGCACATTGTATCATGTCATGTTAAGACCTAAGTGGAGGGAGCAGACCCCCCCACACACACACATAATAATATGAAAACATGCATAGCAGAAGTTATTAATTGAGATTGTGTGTGTCGAGTTGAGTTAAGTGGGTTACACACTATCAAAAAAATCAGACAAGGGATTTTTCCATTTTCCTTGTTGTTTCACAGCAAATTGAAACCAATGAACGAAAATTCGTACTAAAATTCCTGTACGACAAAGGCTATCTTTTTGTTGTTTATTGTTTCTGATCATGCACAGTCTCTTTTTCTGATTGTTCTTGTACGAAAATAGTATGAAAACGGTACACATTAAATGAAGATTGTTCGTTCTGTTCCCCCGTACGAAAACATTTTTGAAGTTTGTCCCTTCGGGAATTTTCGTACGAAAATTTGGAGTTGGCTGCTGAAAGTTGTGTGCACACTATACACAAGTGTACACATTGTACGAAAATTCTTTGGACGAAAATTCTTTGGATGAAAGTGTTCACTCAATTTTCTTATAGTGTGTATGAGCCTTCAGGGTGTCAGAAGTGTGTCATGCAGATAGCAAAGAGAGGAGGACTCAGAGAGGAACCACACCCAACTCTTTGGATTTAGGGTAGTACAGTATATTTACATAGGCTTTGTTCATTTTTCATTTCAGATGTTTACAACCACTTTACATCTCAGTTGAAGTCACAGAAAAAAGATATGCAATCAATTAGACATTGTACGTACAACCTTTATTTTCATAGTCTTACCTTTTTCCTTATTGCAGCAGTTGTGCATGGAGTATAAATAGGACAGCCTCTGTAACCACTTCCCATCCAGGACAATTCTGACATTTCTCTCCTACATGTAAAATTCATAATTTTTTTGCTAGAAAATTACATAGAACCCCCAAACATTATATATGCTTTTTTAGCAAAGACCCTAGAGAATACAATGGCAGTCATTACAACTTTTTATCTCACACGGTATTTGCACAGCAATTTTTCGAACACTTTTCATGCTTAAAAAAACCCACAACATTAACCACTTGCCGACCGGGCCATAGCCTAAAGAAGGCTGCAGCGCGGTCGGCTAGTTCTGGGTGGATGTCCGTGGGACGTCCTCCCAGAATACTGCTCTCGCGCGCCCCCTGGGGCGCGCACCCGAGAACTTCCGTGACCGCCGGGTCCAGAGGACCCGGCGCATCACGGATCACGGTAAACGGCCGCTAATCGCGGCCGTTTACCATGTGATCGCTCCGTCAAATGACGGAGCGATCACATGTCAACAGACCGGCGTCATCTCATGACGCCGGTTCCTCCCTCCCCTCTCTGTACCGATCGGTACAGTGCGAGGGGAGAGGGGGAGGGATCGGATGGCAGCACCGCTGTGGGCTGCATGTGTAGTGCCCACAGCGGTGCTCAGTGACATATACAGTCACATCCATCCATCCCTCAATGCTCAGCCAACCCTGTAATACTCTGCATAACACCCTGTAATACTCTGCATAATACTCTGCATAACACCCTGTAATACTCTGCATAATACTCTGCATAACACCCTGTAATACTCTGCATAACACCCTGCAATACTCTGCATAATACTCTGCATAACACCCTGTAATACTCTGCATAACACCCTGCAATACTCTGCAATACTCTGCATAACACCCTGCAATACTCTGCATAATACTCTGCATAATACTCTGCATAACACCCTGCAATACTCTGCATAACACCCTGCAATACTCTGCATAATACTCTGCAATACTCTGCATAACACCCTGCAATACTCTGCATAATACTCTGCATAATACTCTGCATAACACCCTGCAATACTCTGCATAACACCCTGCACTACTCTGCAATATACCCGGGCACTACTCTGCAATATACCCGGGCACTACTCTGCAATATACCCGGGCACTACTCTGCAATATACCCGGCACTACTCTGCAATATACCCCGCAATATTCTGCATTATACCCGGGCACTACTCTGCAATATACCCGGGCACTACTCTGCAATATACCCGGGCACTACTCTGCAATATACCCCGCAATACTCTGCAATATACCCCGCAATACTCTGCAATATACCCCGCAATACTCTGCAATATACCCCGCAATACTCTGCAATATACCCAGCAATACTCTGCAATAGCCCGCAATACTCCGCAATTTTTAACCAGTTCCCGCCCACAGTCATATGACGTCCTTGACTTTGTGCGGGGATATCTGAATGATGGGTGCAGCTACAGGCATCATTCAGATATCAGCTTTTTCAGCCGGCAATTCCCTACACCATAGGAATGATCATAGCTGCTGTTCCACTGCTTGATCGTTCTTATGGGAGGCGAGAGGGGACGCCCCCCCCTTCCCGCCACCCTCCGGTGCTTCTACCGACTCACCGCTACGATCGAAGCCAAGATCGTTTTTTTTTTTATTATTATTTCAGGCTTCCCAGCCTAGAGGTGAGATGTGGGGTCTTATTGACCCCATATCTCACTGTAAAGAGGACCTGTCATGCCATATTCCTATTACAAGGATGTTTACATTCCTTGTAATGGAAATAAAAGTGATCAAAAAATTTTTTTTTGGGGGGGGGAAAGTGTCAAACTAAAATAAATAAAGTAAAATAAACAATAAAAAAAAAAAAAAAAAATTTAAAGCGCCCATGTCCGTGTGCTCGCATGCAGAAGCGAACACATACGTAAGTCCCGCCCACATATGAAAACGGTGTTCAAACCACACATGTGAGGTATCGCTGCGATTGGTAGAGCGAGTGCAATCATTTTGGCCATAGACCTCCTCTGTAACTCAAAACATGTAACCAGGAAAAAATTTTAAAGCGTCACCTATGGAGATTTTTAAGTAGCGACGTTTGGCACCATTCCACGAGAGTGTGCAATTTTGAAGGGTGACATGTTGGGTATCTATTTACTCGGCGTAACTTCATCTTTCACATTATGCAAAAACATTGGGCTAACTTTACTGTTTTGTTTTTTTTTAAAGCACAAAACTGTTTCTTTCCCCAAAAAAACGCGTTCGAAAAATTGCTGCACAAATACCGTGCGAGATAAAAAGTTGCAACAACTGCCATTGTATTCTCTAGGGTCTTTGCTAAAAAAAATATATATAATGTTTTGGGGTTCTATGTAATTTTCTAGCAAATAAATGATGATTTTTACATGTAGGAGAGAAATGTCAGAATTGGCCTGGGCGCTCCAGAACACCTGGAGGTGCTCCCCTGCATGTTGGGCCTCTGTATGTGGCCACGCTGTGTAAAAGTCTCACATATGTGGTATCGCCATACTCGGGAGTAATAGCAGAATGTGTTTTGGGGTGTAATTTGTGGTATGCATATGCTGTGTGTGAGAAATAACCTTCTAATATGACAATTTTGTGAAAAAAAAAAAAAGAAAAAAAAAATCTTGATTTTGCAAAGAATTGTGGGAAAAGATGACAATTTCAAAAAAACTCACCATGCATCTTTCTAAATACCTTGGAATGTCTTCTTTCCAAAAAGGGGTCATTTGAGGGGTATTTGTACTTTCCTGGCATGTTAGGGTCTCAAGAAATTAGATAGGCCGTCAGTAATTCAGGTGTGATCAATTTTCAGATATTGGCACCGTAGCTTTTGGACTCTCTAACATTCACAAAGACCAAATAATATACACCAAGTTGTACTTATTTTTACCAAAGATATGTAGCGGTATAAATTTTGCCCAAAATTTACGAAGAAAAATTACTAATTTGCTAAATTTTATAACAGAAACAAAGAAAAATTCATTTTTTTACCAAATTTTCAGTCTTTTTTCTTTTATAGCGCAAAAAATAAAAAACCCAACAGTGATTAAATACCACCAAAAGAAAGCTCTATTTGTGTGAAAAAAAGGATAAAAATTTCATATGGATAAAGTGTTGTATGACTGAGTAATTGTCATTCAAAGTGTGAGAGCACCGAAAGCTGAAAATTGGTCTGGTTAGGAAGGGGGTTTAAGTGCCCAGTGGTCAAGTGGTTAAAGTTAGCCCAATTTTTTTGCATAATGTGAAAGATGAAGTTGCGCTGAGTAAATAGATACTGAACATGTCACACTTCAAAATTGCACATGGTCATGGAATGGCGCCAAACTTTGATACTTAAAAATCCCCATAGGTGAGGCTTTAAAATTTTTTTACTGGTTACATGTTTTAACTTACAGAGGAGGTCTAGGGCTAGAATTATTGCTCTCGCTCTAACATTTGCGGCAATACCTCACATGTGTGGTTTGAACACCGTTTTCATATGTGGGCGGGACTTACGTATGCATTTGCTTCTGTGTGCGAGCACACGGGGATAGAGGCGCTTTAATTTTTTTTTTTTTAATTTAAATTTTCTTTTTTTAGTTTGACACTTTAAAAAAAAAAAAAAATTGATAATTTTTATTCCTATTACAAGGAATGTAAACATACCTTATAATAGGAAATGGCATGATCGGTCCTCTTTACAGTGAGATATGGGATCAATAAGACCCCACATCTCACCTCTAGGCTGGGGAGCCTGAAATAAAAAAAATAAAGAAAGGATCTCGGGTTCCCAGCCGAGGCGGCGCCATTTGTTTGTATGCAGAGGCCAGGTGTGACGTCATAACATCGTGCCCGGCCGCCGAACGATCATAGAGACTCCGGCGACCATCTGGAAATCTCTATGATCGCCATCCGGGGCCGGAAAATCCGTTCTCCGACTCACCGATGGAAGCGGTGAGTCGGTAGAAGCACCGGAGGGCGGCAGGATGGGGGTGGGCGGCAGAACAGCTGAAAAAGCCAATATCTGAATGATGCCTGTAGCTGCAAGTGTCCTTACCTACTTCCCGCCCAAAGTACGTCAAATGACCTCCTTGAATTTGCGGGGGTAGATCTGAATGATGCCTGTAGCTGCAGGCATCATTCAGATCTACCCCCGCAAATTCAAGGAGGTCATTTGACGTACTTTGGGCGGGAAGTAGGTAAGGACACTTGTGGTGAGGGATGTGACTATTACTCAACTATGCCAACAAAGTGTACTGCAGTGTGTAAATACGAAGCAGCATTTTCACTGAGATTCACAAAGGCATTTCCTAGCAAAAATCACCTTTATTGCTGTCTGGGAAGAAAAGAGTATAATTGTTTATAGGCTACACGTAATTTTATGAATTTCATAAAATAGTAATTTGACCAGCTGCTTGCTCACAAAGAGTCTCAGACATGATACTTATGGCAATGACTAAAGTTTCCATATTTTTTAAATAGATTTCTAATTTGAAGCAGTTAAATACTTTAAATTCTGGGAATCTTATCAATTGAGAAGAACTTTGACAGGACTACAATATTACATGATGATATTCTGTTTATCATTTTTAGTGCAAAAGCATTTTCTGATTCCACACTAGGAGGCATTATAATTAAAATGATATAATATAATTCAGAAGCAAAACATACTGGGTTTTATTTTTTTAAATCAATAATTTTATCTATAATGTTTAAAATCTTTTATGTACATATAAGTGAACATCATTAGTGTTTTTTTATATGAGGTAGTATTTTTTAGAACTGTGAAAAATAAATGAAACATTATCATATTCTTCGTGTTGGTTGCTTGTGTAGTTTCATTTTTCATAATATTATGTAAAATTATTCAGTTCTGGAAAGCATATACTTACAATCCATGCTTCATGCTGGGCAGTCTAATATGAGAAATGCAGGCCTTACATAGTATTCAAGCTTCACAATTATTCTAAATAATGGATGCGATTTAGCCACAAAGAAAGTAACACATTAACCAAGCCTAGTAATAATAATCATTGTGCGATTCTCACAAAGTAACTTCTCATGCAGAGCTGGCAAGAAAAATCAGAAATGTACTAGCGCTTGATTGTTGTTCATTAAGGAACCGAGCCTGAAATCACATTTAAAAATAATATCAGTTATCATTTTTTTTTTCATTTAAACCCTTTTTTCTAAGTAGCCTTTGTTTTATGTATGCAGTTTTGATTATAGGACATATGATCAAACAAATTAAAATGCTTTAATGGTCAAAGAGCACACAAACTGTCAGAAAAAATGTCACTTGCATTCATATGAACACATAAAATTCCCATAGCTTAAAGGAACTTTATACATTTTTTAAGTCAGATCCAAACTACATGGGTGTTTGAGACTTTCTTGGTATCTTAATCACCTTGATATGTGATTGCATTTGATTATTATGCTGTAGAATACCCTTGGGTGACATTACCCAAATCCAATATATTTATTGGGATATGACTAAATAAGAAAGTATAACATTTCTTTGTTGGGTCACTTATGTTACAGGCAGTGGCGGCTGGTGAAGTTTTAGGATGGGGGTCGCCAGACCCCGCCCTTCCTTTTTGACCCCTCCCACTTGGTGAAAATGGGAGTGGTTTCAGCAAAATAGTGGGCGTGGCTCTAAGGTGGTGTGGTAAGCATCTGAGATGAATGAGGGATGGAGGGAGAGAGGGATGGAGGGACAGCAGGCCCAGATCCTACCCAACAATAGAAATATGTGTATTCTAGAAAGTTTAACAATCAGCAGATAAAGATATTCCAAACACCTGGTGTTAGCACTTCAATCATCCCGGCACCATGGTTGTTATGGTGTCAGGATAATTGAAGCGCATTAATTCTATTATTACATTGTAATATAAAATGAAATCATTCAACTCACCATAATGCAGAATCAGTGGGAGCCCTGAGCGTGTCACTAGTAGGGTTGTCCCGATACCACTTTTTTAGGACCGAGTACAAGTACCGATACTTTTTTTCAAGTACTCGCTGATAATGATTACCGATACTTTTTTCTAATGTCACGTGACAGTGTTTTTTTTTTTGTTTTTTTTTTGGGGGGGGGGGGGTGGGAGTGAATAGTGTCTATGTGTTTTTTTTTTTCATTTACATTTATTATTTTTTACAATTTAATTTTTTTTTATTCTTTATTGCACTATGTGTGTGTTTTTTTTAATCAGCCCTGTTGGGGGGCTTTGGTGAGATATCAGGGGTCTTAGCAGACCTCTGATATCTCCCTTTTGAGACAGAGAAAGAGACAGAGGATAGAGATTCCCCAGTCCCTTTCTCTGCAGCCTCAGCTGCACTGAGAATGAATGGAGAGAAGACAGCAGCTCCTCTCCATTCATAAACTGACACATCGTAATCACAGGAGATTACAATGTTTCAGTTATGTGAATAGACAGAGTCAGCTGACTCTGTCCATTCACACAGCGGAGAGAGACAGCAGAACGGAGGGGACAGAGAAGGAGAGGGGGACAGAGGAAAGCCGGAATGGATAGGGACAGCGGAGGGGGACAGAGCAACGGAGCAGGACAGCGGAGGGGGACAGAGGAACGGAGGGGGACAAAGCAAAGAAGGAGGACAGCGGAGGGGGACAGAGCAACGAAGCAAGACAGCGGAGGGGGACAGAGGAACGGAGGGGGATAGAGCAAAGAAGGAGGACAGCGGAGGGGGACAGAGCAACGGAGCAGGACAGCGGAGGGGGACAGAGGAACGGAGGGGGACTAAGGGGGATGAGGTGACAGTCAGCGGTGATCGTGTGTGGGGGAGTTACAAGCACCGATCACCACTGTATGTCACTAAAGCAGCTGAAAGCCGCGGGGGGAGAAGCTTGTAACTCCCCCACGCGCCGATCACCGCTGACAGTCAAGGTATTGGGGGAAGCATCGGGAGCATTTGCCCGAGTACAAGTACTTGGGCAAATGCTCGGTATCGGTGCCGATACCGATACTAGTATCGGTATCGGGACAACCCTAGTCACTAGCCACGTCGCCTGCCACCAGATGCCATCAGGTGTCCCCAGCGGAGTCCGTCCTTACATGCAGCCTGTGTCCCACCAAATGCAGCCTGTGTCCCACCAAATGCAGCCTGTGTCCCACCAAATGCAGCCTGTGTACCACAAAATACAGCCTGTGTCCCACAAAATACAGCCAGCCTGTGTCCCCCAAATGCAGTCTGTGTCTTACCAAATGCAGCCTGTGTCTCACCAAATGCAGCCTGTGTCTCACCAAATACAGCCTGTGTCTCACCAAATGCAGACTGTGTCTCACCAAATGCAGACTGTGTCTCACCAAATGCAGACTGTGTTTCACCAAATGCAGCCTGTGTCCACCAAATGCAGCCTGTTTCCCCCAATGCAGCCTTGCCTGTGTCCCCCAATGCAGCATTACCTGTGTCCCACATTGCAGCCTTGCCTGTGTCTCCAATGCAGCCTTGCATGTGTCCCCCAATGCAGCCTTGCCTGTGTCTCCCAATGCAGCATTGCCTGTGTCCCACAATGCAGCCTTGCCTGTGTCCCCCAATGCAGCATTGCCTGTGTCCCACAATTCAGCCTTGCCTGTGTCCCACAATGCAGCCTTGCCTGTGTCCCCAATGCAGCCTTGCATGTGTCCCCCAATGCAGCCTTGCCTGTGTCCCACAATGCAGCCTTGCCTGTGTCCCCCAATGCAGCCTTGCCTGTGTCCCCCAATGCAGCCTTGCATGTGTCCCCCAATGCAGCCCGTGTCCACCAAATGCAGCCTGTGTCCACCAAATGCAGCCTTGCCTGTGTCCCCCAATGCAGCCTTGCCTGTGTCCCCCTATGCAGCATTGTCTGTGTCCCACAATGCAGCATTGCCTGTGTCCCACAATGCAGCCTTGCATGTGTCCCCAATGCAGCCTTGCATGTGTCCCCAATGCAGCCTTGCCTGTGTCCCCAATGCAGCCTTGCCTGTGTCCCCAATGCAGCCTTGCCTGTGTCCCCAATGCAGCCTTGCTGTGTCCCCCAATGCAGCCTTGCATATGTCCCCAATGCAGCCTTACATGTGTCCCCAATGCAGCCTTGCATGTGTCCTCAATGCAGCCTTGCCTGTGTCCCCCAATGCAACCTTGCCTGTGTCCCTAATGCAGCCTTGCATGTGTCCCCAATGCAGCATTGCATGTGTCCCCCAATGCAGCCTTGCCTGTGTCCCCAATGCAGCCTTGCATGTGTCCCCCAATGCAGCCTTGCCTGTGTCCCCAATGCAGCCTTGCATGTGTCCCAAAATGCAGCCTTGCCTCTGTCCCCAATGCAGCCTTGCAAGTGTCCCCCAATGCAGCCTTGCATGTGCCCCCAATGCAGCCTTGCCTGTGTCCCCGATGCAGCCTTGCCTGTGTCCCCAATGCAGCCTTGCATGTGTCCCCAATGCAGCATTGCCTGTGTCCCCCAATGCAGCCTTGCCTGTGTCCCTCAATGCAGCCTTGCCTGTGTCCCACAATGCAGCCTTGCCTGTGTCCCCCAATGCAGCCTTGCCTGTGTCCCACAATGCAGCCTTGCCTGTGTCCCCAAATGCAGCCTTGCCTGTGTTCCCAATGCAGCCTTGCCTGTGTCCCCAATGCAGCCTTGCCTGTGTCCCCCAATGCAGCCTTGCCTGTGTCTCCAATGTAGCCTTGCCTGTGTCCCCCTGTGCAGCCTTGCCTGTGTCCCACAATGCAGCCTTGCCTGTGTCCCCCAATGCAGCCTTGCATGTGTCCCCAATGCAGCCTTGCCTGTATCCCCAATGCAGCCTTGCCCGATCCGCTCAGTGGAAACGAGGCATAAGTGAATACAATTTGCTGAAAAGTGAAATGCCCCTTCCAGTTAACCTTCAAGATTCCCTAGAATTTGTTACACGTGTAAATTTACTGCTTCATTTTTGGTTAGTTTTGTTTCAAATGTTTATTATTTTCTCATATTATTTTCATGTCTATTTTCATTTATTATAGATATTTTATGTGGTTATGCACTGAACGGTCCTTGAGATTACAAAGTGCCTTACTATAGAAACCTACATCCACTTCATTATGTGTCAAGACGTCTATACATCAATAATAAGAATGTGTTACATAGCGATAAGCGTACCTGAGATTTTCCATTTCTCTACATTTTGGTGAAAATCAAGAGAGTTTGGAAAAATACCATGGAGGTAATTGGAAAAGCAACATCAAATATTTTTTTCAATTTTCTTTTAGGGTGCAATGGGCTTTAACCCTTTTACTGCCACCAATGTAGAAACTACGTTAGTGGCTTTGGAGGTGTTTTACTCACTCTCCTAGTGGCCGCAGGGAGTATGGGTAAATCTAACAAGATGGCCTGTTAGCTGAAAGCGATCTAGCCACTGTGCAACCAATGGATCGCTTCCACACATCCCAGTAACTGCGGGTCGCTCCTGCGTGCACCCTCACTATGTTTCTCTGGCTCTGCACGCCCATTGGTGGACTCAAGACCAGCATGGAGGGTGCTGCTGGGTACTGATCCAGTAAAAAAAAATAGTTGCATCCAAGCACCTAAAAATCCCCCCAATATGTCAGGGGTGCCCACACATGCATGGTAAATATTGCCACGCACGTCATATTGAGAGCAATAATTCTAGGCCCATTATTCACGTTTAACTCTAAACTGATCACCGGTATGGGCTTTTAAAGCATTGCCTATGGAAAATATAGGATACTGAAGTTTGCCATGTCATGAGCACATGCAATTGTAAGGTTTGATACATTGGGAATCTGTTTACTCGGTGCAATCTCATCTCATATTTTACCAAAAATTGGGTAATTTATTGCGTTTGTGTGCCCTAAAATTAACTTCAGTGTATTTCTTGCTGAAATTTTGTATTTCCTAAACTGTTGCGCTAATATTGTGTGACACAAAAAATATTACAATTGTTATATTCACTAGGATGTCAAAATATATAATATTTTAGGGGTTTTATGTAATCTTCAGGCCAAGATACTTAACTGCTTAACCACTTGAGCCCCGGACCATTATGCTGCCTAAGGACCAGAGGTCTTTGTCCAATTTGGCACTGCGTCGCTTTAACTGCTAATTGCGCGGTCATGCAATGCTGTACCCAAACAAAATTTGCGTCCTTTTCCTCCCACAAATAGAGCTTTCTTTTGATGGTATTTGATCACCTCTGCGGTTTTTATTTTTTGCGCTATAAACGGAAAAAGACCGAAAATTTTGAAAAAAAATGATATTTTCTACTTTTTGTTATAAAAAAATCCAATAAACTCAATTTTAGTCATACATTTAGGCCAAAATGTTTTTTGATTAAAAAAATGTCAATAAGCGTATATTTATTGGTTTGCGCAAAAGTTATAGCGTCTACAAACTAGGGTACATTTTCTGGAATTTACACAGCTTTTAGTTTATGACTGCCTATGTCATTTCTTGAGGTGCTAAAATGGCAGGGCAGTACAAACCCCCCCCAAATGACCCCATTTTGGAAAGTAGACACCCCAAGGAAATTGCTGAGAGGCATGTTGAACCCATTGAATATTTATTTTTTTTGTCCCAAGTGATTGAATAATGAAAAAAAAAAAAAAATTTTTACAAAAAGTTGTCACTAAATGATATATTGCTCACACAGGTCATGGGCCTATGTGGAATTGCACCCCAAAATACATTCAGCTGCTTCTCCTGAGTATGGGGATACCACATGTGTGGGACTTTTTGGGAGCCTAGCCGCGTACGGGGCCCGAAAACCAATCACCGCCTTCAGGATTTCTAAGGGTGTAAATTTTTGATTTCACTCTTCACTGCCTATCACAGTTTCGGAGGCCATGGAATGCCCAGGTGGCACAAACCCCCCCAAATGACCCAATTTTGGAAAGTAGACACCCCAAGCTATTTGCTGAGAGGCATGTTGAGTCCATTGAATATTTTATATTTTGACACAAGTTGCGGGAAAGTGACACATTTTTTTTTTTTTTTGCACAAAGTTGTCACTAAATGATATATTGCTCACACAGGCCATGGGCATATGTGGAATTGCACCCCAAAATACATTTAGCTGCTTCTCCTGAGTATGGGGATACCACATGTGTGGGACTTTTTGGGAGCCTAGCCGCGTACGGGGCCCCGAAAACCAATCACTGCCTTCAGGATTTCTAAGGGTGTAAATTTTTGACTTCACTCTTCACTGCCTATCACAGTTTCAGAGGCCATGGAATGCCCAGGTGGCACAAACCCCCCCAAATGACCCCATTTTGGAAAGTAGACACCCCAAGCTATTTGCTGAGAGGCATGGTAAGTATTTTGCAGCTCTCATTTGTTTTTGAAAATGAAGAAAGACAAGAAAAAACTTTTTTTTTTTCTTTTTTCAATTTTCAAAACTTTGTGACAAAAAGTGAGGTCTGCAAAATACTCACTATACCTCTCAGCAAATAGCTTTGGGTGTCTACTTTCCAAAATGGAGTCATTTGGGGGGGTTTTGTGCCACCTGGGCATTCCATGGCCTCCGAAACTGTGATAGGCAGTGAAGAGTGAAATGAAAAATTCACGCCCTTAGAAAGCCTGGAGGCGGTGCTTGGTTTTCGGGGTCCCGTACGCGGCTAGGCTCCCAAAAAGTCTCACACATGTGGTATCCCCGTACTCAGGAGAAGCAGCAGAATGTATTTTGGGGTGTAATTTCACATATTCCCATGGCATGTTTGAGCAATATATCATTTAGTGACAACTTTGTGCAAAAAAAAAATGTGTCTCTTTCCCGCAACTTGTGTCACAATATAAAATATTCCATGGACTCGACATGACTCTCAGCAAATAGCTTGGGGTGTCTACTTTCCAAAATGGGGTCATTTGGGGGGTTTTGAACTGTCCTGGCATTTTATGCACAACATCTAGAAGCTTATGTCACACATCACCCACTCTTCTAACCACTTGAAGACAAAGCCCTTTCTGACACTTTTTGTTTACATGAAAAAGTTATTTTTTTTTGCAAGAAAATTACTTTGAACCCCCAAACATTATATATTTTTTTTAAAGCAAATGCCCTACAGATTAAAATGGTGGGTGTTTCATTTTTTTTTTTTTTCACACAGTATTTGCGCAGCGATTTTTCGAACGCATTTTTTGGGGAAAAAACACACTTTTTAAAATTTTAATGCACTAAAACACACTATATTGCCCAAATGTTTGATGAAATAAAAAAGATAATCTTAGGCCGAGTACATGGATACCAAACATGACATGCTTTACAATTGCGCACAAACGTGCAGTGGCAACAAAATAAATACATTTTTAAAAGCATTTAAAAGCCTTTACAGGTTACCACTTTAGATTTACAGAGGAGGTCTACTGCTAAAATTACTGCCCTCGATCTGACCTTCGCGGTGACACCTCACATGCATGGTGCAATTGCTGTTTACGTTTGATGACAGACCACCGCTTGCATTCGCCTTGGCGCGAGAGCAGGGGGCGACAAGGGTGCTTTTTTTTTTTTTTCTTTATTATATTTTTGCTATTTTATCTTATTTTTAAACTGTTCCTTTCATTTTTTTTTTTTAATCATTTTATTGTTATCTCAGGGAATGTAAATATCCCCTATGATAGCAATAGGTAGTGACAGGTACTCTTTTTTGAAAAAATTGGGGTCTATTAGAACCTAGATCTCTCCTCTGCCCTCAAAGCATCTGACCACACCAAGATCGGTGTAATAAAATGCTTTCCCAATTTCCCAATGGCGCTGTTTACATCCGGCGAACTCTAAGTCATGAAATGCTCGTAGCTTCCGGTTTCTTAGGCCATAGAGATGTTTGGAGCCACTCTGGTCTCTGATCAGCTCTATGGTCAGCTGGCTGAATCACCGGCTGCATTCTCAGGTTCCCTGTTGAGACAGGAGAGCCAGAGAAAAACACGGAAGACGGTGGGGGGGCCTTCCCTCACACGGCTTGTAAAAGCAGTCTAGAGGCTAATTAGCCTGTAGGATTGCTTTTACATGAAAGCCGACCGCTGGCTGAAAAGAATGATACCAAGATGATACCTAAACCTGCAGGCATCATTCTGGTATAACCACTCAAATTCGTGAATGGTGTACCTGAAGACAAAAAAATGGTTAACAATAAAACACAGTAAACGGTAAAGTATAAAAAATTGCATACCAAGAAAACATAATAACAATAAAACATTGCAGAATAGAATACAGTAAAAAAGAGCAGAACAATAGAGAGAGAGAATAGAGAGAGAGAGAACAATAAAACGACAACTTTTTTTTTTTATTTTATATTTTTTTTTTTACACTTTTTTTGTAACTAACTTTTATATCGGTAACCGGTTCCAGGTTCGGGTCTCTCAAAATGCGATGGCATCTTGGGAGACCCTGTGAAAGTGTGCCTAGTCTGTGCAATGCTTTACCCTACGCTAATACTCAACTAGTGAATGGTGGCGTTCAAAACATTCACCAATGCAAAGACCAGGATTGTCAGGACAGGAGGGACAATAATAGCGGGTGTCACGCCTATATCTGTGCTTGCTGCAGACACGACATCTTTTTTGGGGGGGTTTGTTGGGTAGGGGTACTCGGGAGGACATAAAGAAAATGCCTCTCATGCAGCCGACTGCATTTGGTTGGGGATGTGAATGGGGGAAGTACGGGCGCTGCAGAAGTGGTGGGTTCCCAATTAGGATTGGCAAATGCAGCAGGAAGGGCATTATGGGCACGACAGGCCTGTTTGTCTTCTTCTTGGTGGCAGCGGGACACTACTTGTGCTTGCCACCTCACCAGCTTGAACTGCACTTATGGGACTCGCCACGTCACCAAGTGTTACTGCAGTGCTGGTTTGACTACGACCGGGGTGTACTAGGCCACTGGTGCTTGCCAGTTCACCAAAACGCTACCAAAAAAACTGTTAGCGATCGCAGGGATCAGGCCTGACTCTGCAAACGCTGCAGTTATGCGTTTAGTGTTTTGTAAGCGACAGTGATCGATCGATACTGCACTTGGGTGGGCTGGGCCGGGCGGAGGGCAAAACGCAGGTGCTAGCAGGTATTTGGGCTGATCCCACTAACAGTGCGTTTTTGGGAACCCTAAACTGCTGGGGTCGCTAGTATAGATCTGATCGGATCAGATATTGATCCGATCAGATACTATACCACTAAGGGAGGTGTATGCTGCGTGCGTGGGTGTTAGCGGTACTGGCGCTAACCTGACGCTGCTTGGGGCTGGTGCTTGCCAGTTCACCAAAATGCTACCAAAAAAACTGTTAGCGATCGCAAGGATCAGGCCTGACTCTGCGAACGCTGCAGTTATGCATTTAGTGTTTTGTAAGTGACAGTGATCGATCGATACTGCACTTGGGTGGGCTGGGCTAGGCCGGGCGGAGGGGCAAAACGCAGGTGCTAGCAGGTATCTGGGCTGATCCCGCTAACACTGCGTTTTTGGGAACCCTAAACTGCTGGGGACGCTAGTATAGATCTGATCGGATCAGATATTGATCCGTTCAGATACTATACCACTAAGGGAGGCGTATGCTGTGTGCGTGGGTGTTAGCGGTACTGGCGCTAATCTGACGCTGCCTGGGGCGACGCATATCACCGCCGGTCGATCAGGGGGCTAAACTTTTATTCGGTAATAAACGGCGGGTGCCCTGACACTATAAAAAATAAACGAACTAACCAGCGTCACCCGTAACACTTATACGGTGATCAGTGGTGAAAGGGTTAACTAGGGGGCAATCAAGGGGTTAAAACATTTATTAGGTAGTATATGGGGGTCCCTTTCGCTATAAAACGCTGACGGCGAACCTAAATATTTACCTCCCTAACTAGCGTCACCAGCGACACTAATACAGCGATCAGAAAAATGATCGCTTAGTGACACTGGTGATGGGGGGTGATCAAGGGGTTAAAACTTTATTAGGGGGGGTTAGGGGGGTACCCTAGACCTAAAGGGGGCTAACAGTAACTGTCCCACCACAGTAACTGTCACAAACTGACATCAATACAGCAATCAGAGAAAAAAAAAAAAACTGCTTGGTGTCAGTTTGTGACAGGGGGGGGGGGGGGTGATTGGGGGAGTGATCGGGGGTGTTTTGTGTGCCTGGCATGTTCTACTGTATGTGTAGTGTTTGTGCACTCACATTGATGTCGTCTCTCCTCGGCGCGGAATGGAAAATACCGAGCCAAGGAGAGATGACATCATTTCCTTTGCTGCTGTTTAGCACACAGCAGCAAAGGAATGTTCACATTGGCCAGCGGCGATCGTGAGGGGGGGCCACGAACGGATGGCCTCCCCCTCACCTCCGATCGCCGGGGGACAAAAGAGGACCGCCTCGGGCACCGGGGGGGAGGGGTCCAATCGGACCCCCCACCCGCGGGAGGCAAATCATGTGTATGTACGTGATTTTGCCTGCCTGTGCCGCCTTGCCGACGTACATCGGCGTGAGGCAGTCCTTAAGTGGTTAAGGACTGCCCCACCTACATATACTGCGGCAGGGCGACCCTTAAGCGCAAAATCACGAACCTGAATGCAATTTCTTCTTCCTGGTCTGGCGTGTGCGCCCTGCTGGATACCCGACCGCCGTTCTGCCAGAGGGGAAAATGGAGATCTTGTGTTTCTGCCAAGCAGAAACACAGAACTCTGTTTTGCTTTAGTCAAAGCACATCCCCCACAGCTAGAAAGCGCCCCCTAGGGACACATTTAACACTTTGATTGCCTCTGATGTTAATCTCTTCCCGGCCAGTGTCATTAGTACAGTAACAGTGCATTTTCTTTAGCACTGATCACTGTACTGGTGTCACTGGTCCCCAAAAAGTGTCACCTGGTGTCACATTTGTCTGCTGCAATGTCGTAGTCCTGCTAAAAATCGCTGATCGCCGCCATTACTAGTAAAAAATAAATAAATAAATAAAAAGTCCCTAAATCTATCCCCTAGTTTGTAGATGCTTTAACTTTTGCGCAAACAAATCAATATATGCTTATTGAGATTTTTTACCAAAAATATGTAGCAGAACACATATTGGCTTAAAGTGATTGTAAAGGGTAGTTTTTTTTTTTTTTTTTATATAACAAACATGTTATACTTACCTTGTAGACAATGATGGGAAAGATCCTGCGAGCCACACAAAACTTAGTAAAGCACTACTCAGCTGCGTGCGTTAAACATGTCTCATACGCGTGCAAAATGACAAATGTAAAAATGATTACGTTGCGCTAGAGTGTGTTAGACATGCTACTAAATCATAGCATGATAGAACAACTGCGTCTAAATAAACGCATGTGGCTGTGGGAAACAATACCTCTACAAGGTAAGCACACCTAATAATAGATAAATACTCTGAATACAAATGTGAAAATTGAAAAAGTGCTCTCAAAGTGCCACAGACCATGCAATGGTGCGATTTGGTGACCCCAAAGGTAATGCGCTCACCTCAGAGCGTGTGACCAAGTCGCTAGACAAAGTCAAACCACGCTTGTGAACCACCCCGGGTTCTAAATAGATCACAGGATCCCAGACTCCAATGCAGTAAAGAGTATATAGATGGGAAGAAAAAACTACATAGTTTAATACAGTTTTAAAATGTATTAAAAGATATAGATACTCTCCCCAAAATGAGTACTCACAATATATAGGTGCGTCAGTGCACCGCTCTAAACATGGCAAGTATGATATTTTTCGGACAATTGCATGATATTTTTCGGACCATTGCATGGTCTGTGGCACTTTGAGAGTTACTAGCATGTTATTTGTATCACCAGTGGACATCACCACTATACCACCCTATAGTACCTTAACCTGCCCTGTATCACCCCAACCTGCCCTGTGCCACCCCCACCTGCCTGTACCACCCCCAACCTGCCTTGTACCACCCCCAACCTGCCCTGTACCACCCCCAAACTGCCCTGTACCACCCCAACCTGCCAATATACCAATCCAAGCTACCTCATAACACCCCAACCTGACACTATACCACTCTATAATACCCTAACCTGCCCTGTGCCACCCGAACCTACCCTAAACCACCCCAACCTGCCACTATACCACTCTATACTACCCTAACCTGTCACTATACCACCCTATACTATCATTTACAGGGGTTTTGGGTGCGCCCAGTGACCATGCGCAGCCTGCAGGGTGCCACCGTGTTTTACCACACCAGGTGACACCAACTCTAGTGACGCCATTGGGAACACAGAGAACAATAGGTGATTATAATGAGCACAGAATCTGCTATTCAGATTCAGTCTGAAAAAGACATGGTGAAACAAACACCTATTTCTTCAAAGCAGAAAATGGTAGGAATCTGCAAAGTTGGAATTACACTTTAAAGCAGTATTAAACCCAAAACCAAAAATGTAATATATTGCAGCTTACCAATCCTTAGAAGTAGTGGATGCATTAGCTTTTTTTCCTTTCTTTATCCCCCCCCCCCTCTGTTTTTACCTGGTAACACACCTCCTGTGTCAGAGTGACCCCACTCTGGATGAAGGAGCATAGGGGCATCTTTGAATGGCAGCATTATCGGTCTAGAGGTGAGGGGAGTGGCAGATGTACTGGGAGATTTAGGTACACTAACAAATTGAAGCTGAAATCCAGCTAATTCTTTATAAACATTTACAGCATTTCTTTTTATTTTTGGGATAAAGGTTTTATGTAAATAAAAACTGATCATTGTAAGCAGCCCTGCCAGTGGTAAACAGTTTGTCTCATTTCTGTAACTGCAAGATAACATGTTCTGTTGGAAAACAACAGACTGGCTGGATCACCAGATAAAAATAGAAAGCCTTAGGCATCAAGTACACTGCTGCTGGTAAACGGACGTTTATGAGCAGTTGGGTGTTTTTTTTCAGCTGCCCCTGAATGCTCCTTTATGTTATCCTATCAGTACATGTACACAGGGTCATTTATAGTCATTTCTAGGCAATTGAGTTTAGAAGCTTTTTTTGGAAAGCAAAAAAATGCGTTCAGGATGGATGTTCAGAGGCATTTGAAACGACAATTGCCTGTAACAGCTTGTAAACGCATGTAAATGCGGTAACTCGTGTTTAGCCACATTTCGTTTACAGACGTTTTTAATGGATATACATTTTTCAACTATTTGAAAAAAGAAATGCTTCTAAACGGAAATGCGGCTAAACGCATTTTTAAACGTCGGTTACTATCTGTCAAGTTAAATTGTTCAGGAGAGGTTTTAAAACGTCCCGTGTACATGAAGCCTAAAAAGGAAAATAATGCAATCATCACATCTAAGAATTGGTAAGCTGTAATATAACAAATGTTTGCTTTTGGATTTATTTCTGCTTTAGAGGTCAAGTTTGCCTTTTCAGGCAAAATGTCACTTTTTGCAATAAATAGAAACCTTTTCTAATGTCTTTTCTGCCCAAGCCATCCCAGTGTGCTTATCTCTCAATTACCTAGTTCATGGCAGCTTTGAATCTTCACCACTTGGTTCAAAAGTTGAAAAAAATGCATTTTGAGCACATCACTTCCTGTATGATCATGTGCCAACCAGGAAACGGCATATCCTATCATGTACTGCCTTACTGCATCACAGAATAAGACGTGTTTTACTGCTGTGGACAACACCTCCCTCATTACTATACCAGCTCTTTTTTATTTCCACCCACTTTCCTACTTTTCCTTTAGAATGGCATACATTATACAATCTTATGCAAGCTCCTTTAGATCTACCAACAACTGTGTAGTGCAAGGGCCTACCTGATTTTATGTTAATTAAATTAAGTGTTCAGGTGGGTTCTCCTGTTACATAGTTTTGGTAAAAAGGAAGGAAATTGTACAGAGATTGTACAATCAGATTACAATGTGTAAGGCCAGCTTTACGCAAGTACATGAGAGGGAGACATTCAGCTTTCAATGTTCTTGTAATCCAGCTCCAGCTCCAGCTCAGGGAGGGGAGGGTGTAAACACACTAATTTTACTTCCATACCTCATTCATACAGCATAATGGTAGTGTATTTTTTTGGTGCATTTTTCCTGTTTTATTGTGCATTTTTCTGATTTTATGCACAGGGCAGCCCATTGATCTCAATGGGCTGCCCTACGTGCAACAAACACAGAAAAATAGCTCAAGGGACATTTTGGTGCTTTGTGGTTTGCACATTTTTTACTTGCGTGTTTTTGCATTTGACAAATTGTTTGGAGTGCTATTAACTTCCATGGACACACTTCTATTTTCAGTACTACAGTTCTGCTTCACATAGGCTGTGATTGCTAAGCTCCTTCACACTCTTCCAAATGAAGATCTGTACAAGAAGAAGGTGATGTAAAATGAGCGATCAGCAGAAGACAGTGGGTATGTATTCAGTAAGAATGGTGCTCACTGACAACGTCTCCATGTTACAGAGGTGGTTGGGGGCAATCTCCTGGAGGGGGAGGACAGGTGCAGGATGTGTGTTAATGAGGTCAGCTGTTCAAGTACTTCCTTCTAAAGGTTTTCATATGTTAAAGGCCTGTACACACGATCAGAAAATAGCATGAAAAATACCGCTTTTGAATCGATCGTACAGTAATCTGATCATTGGTATACAGCTTTCGAGAGCTGATCACAACATTTCATGTGAAATTATCTGTTGGGACAGATTGTACAATTTTCATCTAATCTGTACAGTTGTTGCTCGAAAACACAATACATTGCATCACTTCTGAATTTTTATTCTGCCGTATGAGAATTTTCAGAACTTTAGTAACCTCTTCATTTTCAATATGAGACTAGCATGCAAAAAAATAAATAAAAAATGGACAATTATTCATCCGATAATCTCATTGTGTGTAAAGGGCATAAGAGACGGGTAGCAGGAAGTCATAAAGGAGTTTTCTTTTAGAGACACGGGAGGCTGAGGTTATGCCTGCTCCAGAGCATAAAGAGAGCTTTTTTCTGCAGCAGAGGTACATTAATGGTATATTGGTAAACAAGGGAGCTGGAATTTAGAAAAAAAAGTGAGCCTTTAACCTCTTGACCGTGGCAGAATGGCTCCCCTGTGTGAATCGCCAGAGCAGTACGGTGGCCGCTTTAAGGGGCATAGGGTGCGCGCACCAGCTGCTTCACTGAGGAGCCGATGCATGTGCCTGGCAGCCACTATGTCGGCCGGTATACAGAAACATCCCCATTCTGGCAGAGGGGAGGAGACAGATCGTGTGTTCCTAGTATATAGGAACAAGGATCGGTCTCCCCCCCAGGCAGTCCCACCCCCCCTACAGTTAGAACACACTGAGGGAACACATTTAACCCCTTGATCGCCCCCTAGTGTTAACTCCTTCTCTATCAGTGACATTTATACAGTAATAAGTGGCTATTTTTAGCTCTGATCGCTGTATAAATGTCAGTGGTCCCAAAAAAAGTGTCAAAAGTATCCCATCTGTCCGCCACAATGTCGCAGTTCTGATAAAAATCGCAGATTGCCGCCATTACTAGTAAAAAAAAAAGAATAATAAAAATGCCATAAAACTATCCCCTATTTTGTAGACGCTATAACTTTTGCGCAAACCAATTAATATACGCTTATTGCAATTTTTTTTTACCAAAAATATGTAGAAGAGTATATATCGGCCTAAAATGAGGAAAGAAATTTTTTTTTTCTTTGTTAAAGTTTGGGATATTTATTATAACAAAAAGTAAAAAAGAATTGTGTTTTTTTCAAAATTGGCAGTCTTTTTTTTTGTTAATAGCGCAAGGAAATAAAAACCGCAGAGGTGATCAAATACCACCAAAAGAAAGCTCTATTTGTGGAAAAAAAGGACATACATTTTGTTTGGGTACAGCGTTGCACGACCGCGCAATTATCAGTTAAAGGGACGCAGTACCGTACCACAAAACCGGTCAGGAAGGGGGTAAATTCTTTTTGGGCTAGAGTGGTTAATTGGCTCCACAGGATTCTTGAAGATCCTTCCAAATATCCTGGCCCTGTTACTATGCCAAAAAAAGTCCCTTCATTATGTTATACTTTTCAAAAAAGACAGTGGAAAAAACACTTTCAATAATTTAAGTGACATTACCGAAACAATAATCAAATACACAAAAAAAAGGGAAAATGAACAAATACAAAAAACACTGAGGCCTCTTTTTATACAACTTTCACCCAGGATTCTCAAATTTTTCAGTTTAATCCAATTTGAAAAATGTGTGAATCTCAAGTGAAAGCTGTGTGATTATTGGGTGCAAATTATAAATAGATCCCTAAGAGCAAAAATAAAGTAAAATACACCCCTAAAAACCCCACACCTTCGAAATAAATGATAAAAAAAAAAAATTAAACCTGAGCAGCCTAATGAGCAAAATTGTGAGTTTCCGCCTTAACAAAAGTGGAGATTTTTGTGCAAAATGAATTTTGCCGAAATCAGTGGTGGCTGGTGTTTTTTTTTGGGAGGGTGGCAAACAACCACTACCTCCCCGGCAGCTGGCGGCACCTCAAACTCCACCCCGCCCCCTCGCTGTCTGTTGGTCGGTCAGACACTTACCCCATCTAGGTGGTGGGCATCGGGCAGTGGCTCCTGTGTCCTTTCCTCCACGGCTGCTGTGCATCTCATCCCCTCCTCCTAACGCGTCCAATAGGATCGCCTGTCCTTTCAGCCAATCGGGTGACGGGTCTCAAGACCCACTTCCTGATTGGCGGGGAGAAGGATCAGTGTGAAAATAGCGAATATTCATTCGCTATTGTAACACACCTAGGTGGGCTTGGTTCGCATTTTCTATGCCCCGAGCCCACCCTATTTTGAAGCCTATTAGAGCCTCTGGCTCTAATGAGGTGCTACAAAAAAACACTCACCCCATTGGAATCCATTCATCCTGAAAGGCGCCGGACGCATGGATGGGGGTGGTGGTGTTGGGGGCGCTTGGGGGCGGGCCGCCCCTGGCCGAAATCCTTCTGCTCATCCTGTTAACAAAATACTTTCAGATCTACTGGAAGATTTATAGAATATATATATATATATATATATATATATATATATACATATTGAACGTTCTTTTACAAGTTGTACATTGGGAGAAATAGATTACAAGCCTCAACAACTTTTATTATTGTGTATTTCTTTTTGCATATAAAATCAGTCACTAGGCAGGTCTTCTATTTAAAATCATTCAGGAAACAAAAACATTATGCCCCATGTAAATATAGCTTTAATATAGAACAATGCTCGCTCAACCATAAACGCACTAAAACTCACTGATGTCTTAAACTATTAACTGTTGGGCCTTGGATAAAGAACAGATAAATCTGTCGTCAACTTTTCCACCAAAAAGTATATATAAGACTTTACATTTACAAAGCCACTTTCTGAGCTTGAGAATTTCGGAGCATATTATTTGAATAAACAGAAAGCCATTTGTTTTCAATCTTCAGGTGCATAAATCAAAACGTCTCTAAAGAAGTGTATTACAGCTTTCGAAATCAAGTGTACTCTGTGTGTGGTTGGAATTTAAATTCCAGTTTAATAATAGCTTTGCATTTTGGCCTCGGGTCAGATCGTATTATTTATATGAAAGTTTAGCAACCTTATCTGGACAAAAGAAATCTGAGAAATGTTGTAATATTTTTGCATTCTGCTTTAGGCGGTGTAGCTCCTGCAGAACAAAATAAAAATGTTTAAAACATTTATATGGTCACGTGCAAAAGTCTGTTTGCTATACACACTAGTGTAGATTAATATGTAATAGAGAGGGATGAAGGCTGTGACTGGAAATTCTCACTGCTGTAAATGTAGAATAAATAGGCCACAAATATTATTTAGAAAACACAGAACACAGAATGTAAGGCGATACAATGCTTTATTCTATTCAAGCAGATGAATGCATGAGATATCATGTGGTTTATTGCATAGGCCAGGGAGTTTCACATTCTCTCGGTGATATGTAAACGTTGCATTTGATCTGTTAATGAGCCACACATTTAACCACTTGCCTACTGGGCACTTTTACCTCCCTCCTGACCAGGCCAATTTTCAGCTTTCAGCACTGTCACAATTTGAATGATAATTGCACGGTCATGCAAATATGTTCCCGTATGAAATGTTTATAATTTTTTTCACACAAATAGAGCTTTCTTTTGGTGGTATTTAATCACCACTGAGTTTTATATTTTTTGCTAAACAAACAAAAAAGTCATAAAAAAAACCAAAACAAAACATTTTTTTCATAGTTTGTTATAAAATTTTTCTAACAGGTAATTTTTCTCCTTCACTGATGTATGCTGATGAGGCTGCGCCGATGGTCACTGATAGGCTGCACTGATGGACACTGATAGATGGCACTGATGTGGCGGCACTGATAAGGAGGCACTAATGAGGCGGCACTGATGGGCACTGATAGGTGGCGCTGAATTGCACTCATAGGTGGCACTGATATTCCGCACTGATAGGTAACACTGATGGACACTAATAGGTGGCACTGATGGGCAATGGTAGGTGGCACTGACGGGCACTGATGAGGAGGCAATGATGAGGAGGCACTGATGGGCACTGAATGGCACTGATATGAAGCACTGATTGGGGGGCACTGATAGGTGGTACTGATGGGCAATGGTAGGTTGCACTGATGGACACTGATAGGCGGCACTGATAGGTAGCACCGATAGGTGACACTGATGGGCATTGATTGGCAGCACTGATGGACACTGATTGGCAGCACTGATGTGCAATGTAAAAGTAGATATGGCGCTGTTCCAGACCTGGTGTGCTGTTCCCTTGATTGGGAGGAAAATATTGAGCGGGGAAAAAAATAAATATGTGTATTATACTCAAGAATCCATATAGAGGTTAGTGTGAAGCCTTGTTATAGACTCCTAAATGTATGTTAATGTCAAATAGTATACCTGATACAATAAAGTGCAATGTGTATGACACCAACTTATTTCATAAATAAATAAATAAATAAAATAAAGTGCAATATTCCTAATTATTATACATCAACCATATAAACAATAAACAAAGTGAATTAAAGTGCTAATGTAGATAAACAAGTGAACATCTGATAGGTGCTAAAGTGCCGGTGAATAAGTCCGTTTAAAATTCTGGTGAACTTTCCAATGAATAAATCCTCGGTGCGTGCCTTATTCGTGCTCTAATAATGACTGCGCTCACCAGATCCTTCACCCCCTCTTGGGGTCTCACACCTCCACAGTATATGCCACTGTGTAGCAACGTAAGATATCTCCGTCTTCGATGTAAACTCTGAGAGGATTCCATTATGTAAAGAGAAAAGGGAGCCCACATAGCATAATACTGTAGAAAAGTCGTTTATTATGCAAACGTTTAAAAGGTACTCACATTCGGTAAGGATAAAGAAAGCCTATATTGCTGACACAAGCTTTTGAAACAGGAAGTGATGCAAGCTCGTATGCTGACTCCGCCCTACGCGTTTCGTCACTCTGACGTCATCTGGAGCGTGCATAGTGCCTGCTACAGTTCCTTTTTACAATGATTTAGTGTTTTGCATAACGTTTTTGGTAATTGGCCGCCATTTTGCGAGTGATTTTACAGACCAAAGTCCCGTCGGCCATTTTTGCTGTGATTCGCAGACTGAAGCCTATATACAGATAGTATGGTGTGGAGGACTCCCGGGCTTCGTGTGTTTTAATAAACTGTAACCTTATTTATGAATGTGTGATGTGAATCCTATATTTTTGCCCCCTTAATGAACAGAAAGAACCCATCAGGAGATTCTTATTATTAGAACAGTCTTGCTATCTGTAAGCAGTCCGATGTCCCGGCGGCCATTTTGGGTATGACCACAGGGGCTTAAGACCAAACATGAAACCTTGTAAACATCCCGGCGGCCATTTTGCGTGTGACTATAAAGACCGAAGTCCCATCGGCCATTTTTGCTTTGATTCGCAGACCGAAGCCTATATACAGATAGTATGGTGTGGAGAACTCCCGGGCTTCGTGTATTTTAATAAACTGTAACCTTATTTATGAATGTGTGATGTGGATCCTATATTTTCGCCCCCTTAATGAACAGAAAGACCCATCAGGAGATCCTTATTGTTAAAACAGTCTTGCTATCTGTAAGCAGTCCGATGTCCCGGCGGCCATTTTGGGTATGACCACAGAGACTGAAGACCAAACATGAAACCATGTAAATACCCCGGCGGCCATTTTGCGTGTGACTATAAAGACCGAAGCCCACAAATATAGAAACATTCCGGCGGCCATTTTGGGTGTGATTATGCAGACCGAAGTCCATCAATTGTTAATAACTTATGCATATTGGTATACTGCTGAATCTGAATGGGCTATATGTTGTCCCTATTTATTCTATCTAAACATTAAATGCAAAGCACTCCAATTCAATATAAGGTATGATGAATATACATATATAATAATATATAATACACCAAGTTTCCCGACATAAATATTGAATCAATAATACATGTCATACATTTAAATGATAATTAAATGCAATTAAATTACACAAAAAATATAAAATAAAAATAAAAATAAATTAAATAATAAAAATGACCTAATATTCTGACCTAAATAAATACGATCAAATTACACATTGAATAAAATGAATAAAAGAAGGTATATCTAAGCTATATATGTGCAATGCTATATAGAAGCCTTCTAGAATGCACTGAAATTGAATCAATTGCCAATGATATAAATATAAAATATGCCTAAAATGTGATAAAATTATAATAAAAATAAAAGTAAAGATAAAAATAAAATGAAGCCTAAGATGGAGTGAGAAATTAGAACAAAGCCACTTATTAATTTAAAAAATTAGTTAAAAAACAATTGAGGTCTATGTCTATGTTCATTCCTTTTGGTTGAAGGGTGTCCAATTGGAAGATCCATTTGGTCTCATTCTGGGAGACCTTAATTTTCTTATTCTCCCCTCTCCAGTTTCTCTTAATTTTATCTATACCATAAAAAAACCATGCATGTGGAATCCTTGTTGTGATGGTCCCTGAAATGCCTTGATATGCTATGTTTATCAAATCCGTTTTTATGTTCTTGATGTGCTCTCGGATTTTTACATGCAACTCTCTTGTTGTTCTACCCACGTACTGTTTGTGGCAAGGACATTATAATACATACGTGACGTGGGTACTGGTGCATGTGATCAGTTCTTTTATGGTGTATTTGGTACCTCTTGACATGGAGGAAAATGTCTTCAATTTACATCCCATTGCGCGGGTATTTTCCTTTCTTTCACTGATGTGCAATGATTGGCAGAACTGGTGGGCACTGATTGGCAGCACTGATAATCAGGACACTTATAATCAGTGACCTGATCAGTGGCAGCTGGTGAAGTTTTAAGGTGGGGGCGCCAGACCCTGCCCTTCCTTTTTGACCCATCCCACTTCTCATAAGCCCCACCCCTTTCAGAATCCACCGACTTTGTCCCCTGTATTCCACCCATAGTGTCAGGAGTATACAGCTCAGCATCACAGGACAGAGTATACAGCCCTAGCATCACAGGACAGCTCAAGTTCACAGATCAGGGTGTATAACTCAGCATTACAGATCAGGATATACAGCTCAGTATCACAGATCAGTTACATAGCTCAGCCTCACAGATCAGGGTATATTGCTCAGCCTCACAGATCAGGGTATATCGCTCAGCCTCACAGATCAGGGTATATCGCTCAGCCTCACAGATCAGGGTATATCGCTCAGCCTCACAGATCATGGTATATAGTGCAGCCTCACAGATCAGGATATATAGCTCAGCCTCACAGATCAGGGTATATAGCTCAGGATCAGGGTATATAGCTCAGCCTCACAGATCAGGGTATATAGCTCAGCATTACAGATCAGTAGACATTTTTTAAAAAACATTAAAGACCTTCCTATAACTGCTCTCACTTACAAAGTAGAATTCCTTGCAGCCGTCACTTCTGCAAGGCAAGGTTGGCAGCCTTATTTTGCAAGGAACCCTTTTTTGCATAGAAATATGGTGGTGTTTAGGCCAAGGACTTTGATTTTTCTTTTTTTACCTTTTTTTTTTTTTTAGCTGTAGAGCCTTACAATAAGAAAATACATTTAAAAAATACAGGAATTAAAAAAAGATGAAACAAAATAAATCTCTGCATGCTAAATGCAGTTAAAAGCAAATCACCTAGTGTGCAGAACCTCTGTCTCTCACTACTGTTTTTTTTTTCAATAAAGGTGATTGATTACATACATTGGCAGATATAGCAAAGGGAAATGGATCCAACCACCATCAGGAAATATAGAAAAGGGGTTCTTTGCAGTGCTTCTTTGGAGTGAGGCACTCTGTGCTCCTTCTTGGAAGGTAGCATACAGCAGATCTCTGTATGATTTGGTGAAAGGTACCCCCTTGCAGCCCTAAATTTCCGCTTCCACCTCACCGTGACAACCCTCCTCTTCTTTACCGCCAGCACCCAAACTCTCCTCTACATCCTGTTGCCTCTGCCTCACAGGGATGGTGGTAGTAAGCAAATGATCCTGTTGGCCCTGAGACAGCAGGAAATCATCCCCCCCTCCATTGCTGTGCCACCAGTGCCTGGTCTATTAAACCATAATGTGTTTGCTCCAGAAGAAACACTAGAGGGATATGGTTGCTAATCTCACCTTGTAGCAGATAACCATTCTGTTATTTTTTTTTGAATGGTGACAAGATGTTGCAAGCGTCCAGAATCTGAAACCCACTGACTTGGTGAGGATTGGGTGCAGTTGCTGCAGCATGGCTAACAAAAAGCTTTGGTGTGTGGGTGTATCACATATCAGGCGGTTGGCAAGCTGCATTTTGTCTAGGCTAACACTTCATGGATATGACTGCCTAAAGTGGCTGTGCACTTTTGGTATGTCATAGGACACCCCAAAAGCCAGGGTTAACTTCATCAGAAATAGTTGCACCACCAAGTTCAGCATGTGCCAGGAAAGGTGTGTGCGGACATTCACTGCCAAAGGGTGGTCAGCAGGTTAGAGCTGTTCTCACATAGGACCTCATCTGGCACAATTTGGGGTGAGGTCAGTCACAGGAGGCCAACTCCACCAGCTGTAATGGGAACAGCTGTGAAGCAAATTTTGACACGTTTACATTGATACTCTAGTCATGGGGGTGATTATTGGACATTTTTTCCTCTGCCCCAGAGATACACACCTGGTCAGGAAAGCTGCCAGGGACATTTGGATGGGGTTAGGAGATTGATCGTGAGTGAGGTTGAAGCTTATGCTTGGCCTCACTCAATGTAGCTCCTATGTCCTGCTTGATTTTTCATATATGTAAGCCTCTCAAACCCCTTGTCAGATTTCCCTCCCTATCACTTGTGGTTGCAGATGTTGCAGCAGAGGTAAAGAAGCCTGTGAAGGGGGTTAAGGGTAAAAAATTAAGAAAGAGGAGGAGTGCAGGTAGAGCTGGGCTGAGTGATAAGCATAACGGGCCCACTTGCTCTTTAGCAGAAGACGGTGCAAAAAGGGCAGTCCCACAACCTGTGTTGCTCACAGTAATTCACAGCTTATGGAGTGGGGGTGGGGGCACTTTGGCATGTTTGTCTTGGGCGCAACCAGTAAAGTTGAGGTTCTGCTGCCACTCAGTTCCTTGATGAACAGTCATGTCTTTCTTCATGCATGTAGTATTCAAATGGCTATTTTTGCAATGCCTAATACACTGCAGGCAGAGGCTGCAGACCGCAACAGGGCTCTTAGCAGCAGACACAGTATGTTTGCTTATGCTCTACAATCTGATTGTACAATTTCCTTTAGCTCTACCATCAGCTATGTAGTGCAAGGGCCTGCCTGATTGGATAGAGTCATTGGATAGATGACGTGTCCTCCCATTATATATTTTTGGTAAATATAAAGGAGATTCTACAATCAGATTGTATAGTGTATGGTGAGCTTTACAGAACCCAGAACACACTTCTCCTGTTTTCAATACTACAGCTCTATCCACATAGGCTATCATCTGATCACTCAGTTCCTTCACACTCTGCCAAATGAAGATCTATGGCTGTGTATTTAGTGAGAGCGGTATTCACTGATTACATTGGAAAAAACGAGCACCTGAGGTGGGTGGTATGATTTGCTGGAAGGAGGGGAGGCAGGTGCAGGGTGTGTGTTAATAAGCCAGCTGCTAAACTCCTTCCTGTGTCATGTCCTATGGTCTGTCCAGGAAGTAATGAACATTTTTTTTTTTACAGCCAGCTGGACACTGGGGTAAGGGGTATGTAGGATAAATAGAAAGTTTTTTATTTCTGCAAAAGAAGTACATTATTGGTGTAGCACCCTCTAGTGTACTAGAAGGGTATAGAAATTGTTAGAGTAGGTAAATTTCAGGTTTGGCTGGCAGCCAAATCTGTTTGTTTTGATCTGGGTTGGGAGTGACTCAGGTAGAGCTGGGTGACTCACAGGCAGCATCACTGAGACCTCTTAGTTCTTTCCAGAACATGCTGAAATCTTCTGGAAAGGAAACAGGAGAGGAGAGGTGGATCTGCCTGGAGTATTCTGAGGAGCCCTGACCAATCTCCAACCTGGATTGGCAGGGGGCAGGCCTCCTTAACCACTTCAACCCTGGAAGGATTTACCCCTTCCCGACCAGAGCATTTTTTGCGATTCGGCACTGCGTCACTTTAGCTGACAATTGCGCGGTCGTGCGAAGTTGTTCCCAAACAAAATTTATGTCCTTTTTTCCCACAAATAGAGCTTTCTTTTGGTGGTATTTGATCACCTCTGCGGTTTTTATTTTTTGCGCTATAAACAAAAAAAGACCAACAATTAAAAAAAAAAAAAAAAAAATTTTTTTACTTTTTGCTATAATAAATATCTCCAAAAAAAAAATAAAAAAACAAATTCTTCCCACAGTTTAGGCCAATATGTATTCTTCTACTGTACATATTTTTGGTAAAAAAAAATCGCAATAAGTGTATATTGATTGGTTTGCGCAAAAGTTATAGCGTCTACAAAATAGGGGATATATTTATGGCATTTTTATTATTATTATTATTTTTTTTACTAGTAATGGCGGCGATCTGCAATTTTTATCAGGACTGCGACATTATGGCGCACAGATCAGACACTTTTGACACTATTTTGGGATCATTGACATTTATACAGCGATCAGAGCTACAAATAGCCACTGATTAATGTATAAATTACACTGGCAGGGGGTTAAACACTAGGAGGCGATCAAGGGGTTAAGTGTGTTCCCTGGTTGTGTTCTAACTGTAGGGGGATGGGCTCACTACAATGTGACATCACTGCTCCCGATGACAGGGAGCAGTAGATCCCTGTCATGTCACTAGGCAGAAAAGGGAAATGCCTTGTTTACATAGGCATCTCCCTGTTCTGCCTCTCCTCGCCACAATCGTGGGCTGCCAGTGAACATCTAGTTTGCGGGACCCGCGGGCACGCTCCAGCGGCGGTTGGGCTCGTACGCCCGCTAGGCGGCAAATTCAAAGGGACGTACAGGTACGCCCTTTGCCTATCCGTGCTATTCTGCAGACGAAAAATGGCGTACAGTGGTCGCAAGCGGTTAAATACTCAAGGTCAGCCCAGCTGGGGAGTTTGGGTGGAAGCTGGAGATGGAGTGCTAGGCTGTCGTGGCCTTTGAGGGAGCTCCCCAGTCTGGGGGGGGTGACCTTGGGCCTGGGCTCGGGTGCGGACAGGACCCCCTCAGGACACATGGAGGTGTCCTGGACAGGTGGCACAGGGGCATGGAGAGGACAGCAGGAGAGCACTGCCGGGCAAATCTCCAGGAGGAACTACAAGTCGCAGCCAGGAGGGCTGGTGAGTGACACACAGTCAGAATGGACTGAGGAGGCACACCTGAGAGGACTGGGAGATTGCAGTCTGGGATGGGTGCAGAGCCAGTGGAGTAGACTGTGGTGGCATGGGCAGTGGAGAGAGGCAGCTGCAGCCAGGGGGGCTGGCAGGGCCTGAAGAGGTGGGATCAGTAGCCACCTGGATAGCTAGCATTGGGACTACCTATATTTTTTCTACACCATAGGGACACAAGGTCCCTTCCTGCCGAGGGCTTTCACACTAAAGCGGTGCGCTGGCAGGAGAAGAAAAAATTTCCTGCAAGCCGTATCTTTGGAGTGGTGAAGGAGCGGTGTATTCACCGCTCCTAAACCGCTCCTGCCCATTGAAATCAATGGGACGGCGCGGCTATACCGCGGTAATACCGCGGCTATAGCCGCGCTATACGAGGGGTTTTAACCCTTTTTCGGCAGGGGGTTAAAACTGCACCGCTAGTGGCCGAATACCGCGGTAAAACAGCGCTAAAAATAGCAATGTTTTACCGCCGACACCCACTACCGTCCCAGTGTGGAAGGGGCCTAACTGAACGTCTGCTATGATCTCTAACATCCAGTAAAAAGACAGGAAAGTAACCACATGACTTCAGCATGCCAAATCATGCTGAGGTGTGGAACAGCCAATCCTTGCAGAGCTGCTGAAGAAAGGAGTGGGGGAGGGAATTAAAAAATCATGCATGTCTCTTAGGCTGTCACTCACAGCAAGGGGGAGTATTTGACAAAGTTTTTGTCAGTTTGTCAAGATTTTTCTCACTGAACAATAAAAGAGGATTGCTCAGAGATGGATTAACTCTGTGTGGCAAGACTGGGCTCAAATGATAGGAAATCTTATACTCTACAGTATGATATTAAAAAAAAAAAAAAATGGGGGGTTTACATCCACTTTAAGTCCCTATATCTGTTTCTACAATCAACTGGGCATATCATAGTTACCCTATTCCCATCCAAGTTGAATTCCTCTAATAAAAATAACAAAACAACAAGTGCAAGGTCTGTTTTCGGTCTGAGGAGTGACTGGAAATTGTGTGCCTGGACCAAAACTACCAGTAGCCCCTACGGGGGTACCACTACATTGCTACATAGGGGAGCTGGAATTTAGAAAAACAAAAATGAACTCAGCCTTTAAGGCAGTCAGTGTGTCGTGCTGCAAAAAAAAAAAAAAAAATACAATCGAATTATAATGAAGGCTTAACCACCTCAATACTAGGCACTTTCGCCCCCTTCCTTCCCAGACCAATTTTCAGCTTTCAGCGCTCTCGCACTTTTAATGACAATTACTCAGTCATGCTACGCTGTACCCAAATGAAATTTTTATCATTTTGTTCGCACAAATAGAGCTTTCTTTTGGTGGTATTTATTCACGACTCCATTTTTTTTTTTTGCGATATAAGCGCAAAAATAGTGGAAATTTGGAAAAAAAACAATATTTTCTTTTTTCTGTTTTAAAAGAAATCCAGTAAAATCGAAATTTGTCATAAATTTAAGCCAAAATGTATTCTGCTACATGTTTTTGATAAAAAAAATCCTGTTAAGTGTATAATAATTGGTTTGTGTGATCACGGACATATGTACGCAAATGATCATGTACAGATGTGTGCAGGTGATCACGTACATATGTGTGCAGATTACCATTGGGACATGTGATTTTAGTGGGTCATATGTGGGGGACAGCTTTTTTTTATTATTTGGGGACATGTGTTTTGGGGACATGTGTGTTTTACATTATATGGGGACATGTGTGTGTTTTACATTTTGTGGGGACATGTGTGTGTTTTACATGTATGTATTTACATGTGTGTTGACACTAGGTTGGTGATCAGTGAGTAAAAAGCTGTAAAAAACAGCTCATACTCACTGATCATCAGCCGGCTGCAGCGATCCCCTCTCCTCTCCTCCTCAGCGACAACTTCCGTGTGAGGAGAGGAGAGCTGATTGCCTAGCAACCGGCTGTGTTTACATCACATGACGGCTGTGATTGGACACGGCCGTCATGTGATCAGGAGGGCCAATCACAGAGCCCTCCTGCCGATCCGAGATGCGCCGTGTCCGGGTGACACGAGCGCACCGGGATCGCGCCGCTGCGCGGGCACGCGCGTGCGCGATCCCGCTCCTTCTGAGGGACGTTCCTGAACGTCCACTCAGAAGGAGAGAGCGCCCACCCGGCCGTTTATGTACATTGGCCGGGTGGGAAGTAGTTATAGTAGAACTATAGGCAAAACCTTTTTTTTTCTCATTTTGGATGGAGTAAGATAGTGTTATTTTTGTCATCTGTGTCCCATTGAGAAAATGTACCTTCACTTCCTGCCCCATAACCAAAACAGGAAGTGAGAGGAAATATCTGCAAATTAAGGGAATTGCTTTTGGACCCCCAGGTCAACAAAACTAGTGTCCCTTTTGGAAGATTTTCTTGTCATTTCCCTTCTGATGATAATGATAAATAGGACAAATAGAGAGGGTGAATCTCACTAACAAGGACACTCTCCACTCAATTCAAAACTAAAATAAAAAAGTTTTCCCTTTAGTTACACTTTAAGCTTTATGTAGAAAGCCAGCTATAGACGGTACGAATCTCGACTGGTTCAGCAGGTACCGGCCAAGATTCAAACCATGTGTGGGCAAGCTTATTGTACCCAAGTTAAACAATTGATCAACTTGGGTACAACCAGCATGTCAGATTTTCATGCGATTATTGTCAGTGTTCTCATATGCAAATTATGTAATGCCAGAATATGGTGTTGTTGACACTTTCTGTGAGAACCATACTGTTGAATAACACCATGTTGTCCCTGAAGTTTCATAAAAAAGGGGAACCCTCTTCCTACCAAACTGTATTTTTCAAAATTTGTTAGACTTCATTTGGATTCAGATTTAGGCCTCATTCACACAGGGTGTACTATGGCATACGCCTGTGCGAGGGTCACGTTTACCCACATGGGAAAGCAGAGGTGTTCATTGCATTCCCATGCAGGAAGTCCCATGCTGCCCCCAATTTGACATCTGTGTGCATGAATGGTCCTGAAAGCAGCTAATGTGAAAATTCAAAATTTTCAAAACTACAATGGGTTTGACGAAATGGCCCTTGAACTGAACCCAAGAGCATTCACTCATACCTACTCCAAGACTAATGCCGCGTACACATGAGCGGAATGTCCGTCAGAAAAAGTCTGATGGGAGCTTTTCATCGTATATTCTGACCGTGTGTATGCCCCATCAGACTTTTTCTGTCAAAAATTCAGACGGCCTTAGATAGAGAACATGTTCTATATTTTTCTGACTGAACTAATTACTATTGGAAAAAACGCTTCCTCACGCTGCAAATTCTGTGATCTTTTAATGCAGCGCATTCTTTTGTGCTTTATAATGTTAGAATAATTGAGTTGTTTTGCTGCTGATATTCACACAGAGTTCTCACAAACTTATTTCTTTATTATTTCTCCTGATCTCATGAATAATCTTTTATTTTTTTAAAGCCAGATCTCCATAATAATGTTTTGAATTATTTTTTATAGTCATTTTTTTATTATTTTTTATTTCATCAAGATCTTTTTTCATTGGATTATTCAAAAATTATTTTCTAGTGATCTACATATTTTTTTTGTGTGTGTGCCAAGTTACCACAATAACATTATTATCTTGTATTTTTTTATTAACCTCAAGGAGGTTGGTGTCCCTTGTTAATTTGACATTGTATTCTTGAAATTTACCTGCCTACTCACAAATAAACTGTCCTATTTTTAGAGAAACACATAGGCAAGTATTTTAAGAAAATACAATCTCCATTTATTCTGGGTAACAAAATAAAGGGAAAGGCAATGCTGAAGAAACTTTTGGAATTTGTGAAGCCTTTTGGCCCCCAGGGCAGACATCAAGTCTGTGGAAAATAAAATTGTTATCTTGAGGAGTCCATATAATTTGGAGCCCAATTTGGTCCAGGACTCCCAGAGATCAGGACCAGCAGCAGATGACATATATGTCCCCAGGCTGTGGTACTACACCAGACCAGACTGAATCCAGGCCATCACTTTCTTCTCTTCATTGCAGTCTTCCCTCAATGCTTCCCTGCACCCTTCCCTGCAGACTTCCTTGGAGGCTGTGGCTCTGGTGGTGGACTTGTGGCAGGAGGAGGAGGAGGAGGAGGAGGATGGGCAAGCTCATATACGTGGCTGTTCTCAGTCGGTTAGCCCCTCAACCCCTCCTGAAGGGCCTCACCAAAAATTCCTTCACAGAGGAAGCGTTGGCCCTCCTCCAATTTCATCAATCTAGTGGCTAGATAGCAGCCATAGGCCTCTTCAGTGTCGGGGGGGCTTCTGAGGACATCACTTGCTTCCCTAATGAGTCCCAGTGCTGCCTCCTCCGTGATCGTCCCCTTCCTGGGCCTTTTTGTTGTAAGGCAGAGGGGAGGCACCTGGGATTGGGTGAGGCTCCTACTGGGCCCAGTCAGCTCCTGGCTGACACTGGGCCTGCCCACCTCCTGGCTGACACTGGGCCCGCCCATCTCCTGGCTGACACTGGGCCCGGCCACCTGGCTTCAGCCTGGTCATCCAGAAACCGCAGTTTGTTGAAGTACCACAGCCTGGGTACATACACTTCCGCTGCTGCTGCTCCTGATCTGAGTGATTTCTGGATCTTATTATGCTCATTCTTATACATGTTCCTCAAGATCCCAATTTTCTTTTCCAAGAACAGGATGGTTGCATCGGGGACCCGAGTCTTCACAAATTCCAGAAGTTTCTCCAGCGTTGACCTCCTAGCTTGTTTATTATAATATAAGCTGTGTTTCACCTCCCACCAATTCATCATCTCCCTGTACCTGTCTATGAAACTGGCCATGAATTCTGGGTCTTTAAAGTGATTCATATTTCCTGTAAGACAATACACAAGACATAAACACTAATATCAGCCTAAACTCTCATAATCTTATCCCAATATAGGCCTCGATCTTGAAACAGTATAGGCCACTGATGGGCCAAGTTCAAATTTTACCTTCGTTTATGATGCTCGCCACTTCCGTCCCTCCTTCCTCCGCACACAGAGCGTACGTACAATACATGCATGTCAGCTTGATATACACTGCGCATGTATGAAACTCCGCCCGCGTCGCCCGCCCCTGACGTTCTTTCTGGAATATTCCCTGCCCCTTCTTGTTTAGCGCGCAGTAGGAGAGACATGGTGGAGACAAAGCAGGTGTGTGTTAATTCTAGTAATGAGGAGGAGGAAAGCCCAGAGCCAGAAACATCCCGATCCCAGAGGAGAAGATTTAGGGCCTCAAATATGGCCTTTGTAGAGTTGGTGGAGATGGTGGACATCTTGAGGAGAACCGATTATGATGGGAAGCATAGACCGTACCTCAACCCAAATGTGAGAAAGGCCAAGAAGTTGTGAAGAGTCTGCACAGGTATTTTGGGGTACGACGATCCAAGGAGCAATTGAGGAAACGCTGGTCAGACCTGAAACTGAGGGAGCAGGATCAGTATAGAAGGATAGGAGGATCAAGAAAGTGCTTCTAAAAAGTAAGTAGTTGACGTGTGTTCCGATTATTATTATTACTTGCATGCTGCTCTATGTGCTTTTCTTTACCGTTGTACAGTTTAAAATGGCGACTTTCATGTTTGTGGGCACATTAATTGGTCGTAGGAAACATTATTCGCTCATTAAATACGATGTTTTGGGCAGATACAGGTTAAATATATTTGGTCATGCCTATTTGTCTAAAAGTAAGTTTTGTACACTCAGCAGCTGTTTACACATCTGGACTCTTGTGTGGGACACAAGAACAAACTTTTTTAAGGTGTCCCACACAGATGCTCCAGTGGATACTTGGGGTGTCTCCGCTTGTGAAAATTGTCAGAAAAAGGTAAGTATTCCAGCTTTGGTAAGGTAAAAAATCATGTCTTCAGCTTGGAACTCTGCCCAAAACAGACATTTGTACCCCACTTCCCAGCAATGTTTCATATTCCTATTTCTGGACTCAAATATCTGAGTGCTAAGTATACCTTTTGTTTCTTTCTTATAGAGGAGAAAAGACTCGGAGGACACCACTCAGAGGACACCAGGAACCCCACACCTCAGAAAGAAGGGGAACTCAGAAAAACATCACACCCCGAGGATCTGGAGGAAGGAGAGGTGGAGGAAGTTGACAAAATTGTCACCACAACAGATCAGTGTCTAACACCCCAGCTTCAGGTAATATATGTATGCCTGCATATTTCTAATACTTGTTTTTATTCAAATTTTTAGGTGATGTGCTGGTTGTTGAAGAGCAAGCTGAACATTTCACAAGTGACAGTGCACAAAGGCTAATCAATGACATCATGGTGTGGAATGGTGAAATTGACATCATAAAGAGGAAACTCAATGTTATGGAACAACAAATGAAGAACATGCTTGATGTGTTGGGGAGAATCTGAATTTCTTCCAAATGCCACCATTTTAACATTTGTTGGACTTTACAAAAACTTTTTTTTTGACATATCAGCCTAAACTCATTTAGGCTGACATTTTAAAAGCCAAATTTTGAAGATGCACACATGTGTCCACATGTGCTATCTGCCATCAGGGGATATCATTGTACGCCTTTTGTGGGTGCAACCCCTTACTCGTAACTCTAGTAGGTGAGAGGAAGGGGTTGCACCCCCAAAACATGTCCATTGATCCCCCATGATGGGAGATAGCACATGTTGACATTAGGCATGGGATCAGGAGGGAAATACCCATTTTGACTCCCAAATTGTGTGCATCTTCAAAGTTTGGCTTTTACAGGGGTGACATCACTCCATCTGATGAAGGCAATATCTGTTATTGCCTCCAGTTTTTCTACGTTGAACTTTGTAAGTTCCAGAGTTGTGTATGTTATGTTTAGAAACATGCGTGTTTATACCAAAAAAAAAAATATGTAAAAAACTTGAGGAAAAAAAAAAAATTATTTTACATCAAAATTTTATAACGCACATGTGAATGTACACAGAGTAAAAAGTTTGATAATCAACAATGTGTGGCTTCTTCTTTCAATGCGCAATACCAGTTTTTGAAGTAATTCTGTGTTTACAGTGACAATGCTGCTTATTTTCTAAAGGAGAATTCACTTGGCACTACAAGTGCACTAGGGGAACCTAGGACAGCCAAAAATAAACACAAGCAATAAAGAAAATTCAAGATTTTATCAGATATCTTTTTTTTTATTAAAAAAATATATTTACACATTGTCTGACATAGCAATGGCCCCCCTACCTGTAAAATAATTTACATATTTCTGCCAAACTTCATGGGCGCTTTGGGGTGCCAAACCAGGAAGGCCAGTATCCAGGCCCGTCATGGGATTCTCAGGAAGTCCGGCCTCAGGCCCAGCTGAGGCAATAGAGTTTTGGGCATTTTTCCTTAAAAAATTGTGCAATATGCAGCAGGATAAGATGATATGGTTGATTTTGTAGTCCTCTATGTGTATTGATGTCAGAAACAGGCGGAACCAGCTGGCCATTATCCCGAAGGCTCTTCTGGCTCTGGCCAGCCGGTAGTTAAAAATCCTCCTCTTCGGGGTGAGGGTCCTCTGGGGGAATGGCCTCATCAGGTGCTCGCCCAGACCGAACACTTCATCAGCAATAAAAATGAACAGAAGTCCTTCAACGTTGTCCGCATCAGGTGGCAATGCCAGACCGCCAGTCTGGAGACGTTGGAAAAACTCCGTCTGGGCGAAGGCTCCTCCACCCGACATCCGGCCATTCCTCCCCACGTCCACATAGAGGAACTCATATTGTGCCGAGACCACTGCCATTAACACTATACTATTAAACCCCTATAGTTATAATAGTAAGACCCCGAATGGGGTGGTGGCACGATGTGGACGTGCTTCCCATCTATAGCCCCTCCACAGTTGGGAAAGTCCCAACAGTCGGTAAAATGGGAAGCCACAGTCTGCCATTCCTGTGGCGTTGAAGAAAACTGTGGTGTAAAAACAGAAAAAAAATATTAGTACTTTTGCACATAACATTGCAAGCAGATTAGACACAAACATTCTTGACTGACATCAGTATAACATTTATTTTAAGGAGTATTTAAAGACAAAAATATAAGGCACACTTATCAGATTTCTCCCCTCCTCTGATGGCCCATTGTAAAAATTTTAGGGGGGAGGAGGGTTCAAGCTGAGTTTGGGACCCGAAAAAAAAAGCCTATGGCACTCTGCCTTAATTTAAGGACAACAATAACATTTGTACACATTTTAGGGGGTGTTTAGGGTAAAGCACTACAATGGAGCTGACAAAATACATTGTTAAGTGACTAGGCTAGGTGTATATGGGCCCAGGATAGCATGCTGGGGAGGTTAGTAAAGGCAAATATGCATGTATGCCAAAAAAAAAGCATTAAAAGATTACAGCTTGCATGAGGACAAAGGGGACATTCACAGCATATTACAATCATGGTAATTAGGAAATGATGAAAGAAATATAATATATTAGCAGACATTAAATACATGGAATGTGATGTTAAAGGGGAAAACTTTAATATAGTCCTTCTGCAGGACCTGAATAATAGCAGAACAGGTCTCTGGAATAATGATCCCCAGAGCCTGGGGGGAGATGCCTGTAGAGAACTTTAGGTCCTGTAGGCTTCTCCCAGTCGCCAAGGACCACAACGTGGCGACTAGCCTCTGCTCCGGAGTGATGGCTTGCCTCATGCAGGTATCCTGCCTGCTAATATAAGGGGTGAACAAAGCCAACAGACGGTGAAAAACGGGATTCGTCATCCTGAGAAATTTCCTGAAATCATCAGGATTATTCTCCTGGATCTCATGAAGCAAAGGCATATGAGAGAATTGGTCACACTAGAGTAACCAATTCTTGGTTCATGAACTCCTCCCCACCCTATTCATGGACTGGGCCTGGGTCCAAGTGTGAACCCCAACACCAAGCCCCCACACAGCACGAACTCTACGACGAGTACGTACCCGCAACATGGCTTCAAAATGGTCGGCTGGACAGAACGAACTAACAGAATGCACTGAAGAACAGCAAGGCCTATGAAGAGCGATCTGAAAATCAGAAACGAGCAGACAAGAACACACTGAAAAACAGATGTGAACTGACTACACGCACTGAAAAGCAGATACAAACCCACAAGCACAAACTGAAGAGCAGTAACGGACTGAAAAGCACGAAAGCTGAAAAGCGCGAATCGTCTCTCACCAAACTTCTACTAACACAAGATTAGCAGAAGGAGCCCAAAGGCTGGCGCACTGGCTATTGAACTTCCTTTTTCTAGTCCCGTTGTACGTGTTGTACGTCACCGCGTTCTTGACAGTCGGACTTTGCTGTGACCGTGCGTATGCAAGACAGGTGAGCGGAATTCCGTCGGAGAAACCTTCAGAGTTTATTCCGACGGCAAAATCGCTTGTGTGTACATTAGGCTTTTCTTGGCTGAAACACATCAATAATTTTCTATCCATGGTGTTTTTATTCCTATGATCTAATAAAGAAGATTTTACAGTCCGTGGAGGAGATACAAAGCACATCAAGATTTAAGATCACACAAGCTTCTTGTATTTTGACAAAATTTGCTTATCCTATTTAGTTCGCAATTTTTAATCTTTTAAAGCTTCAGTGGATTTAAAAACAAATCTGATTTTGAGATGGATAAAGAAATTATAATTGCAGGCTAAAATCTGCAGGTTATTTCATATTTAAAAAGTAAACATATATTATTATTACAAAAGTGATCAAGTACATCTAAAGCCATTTTTTAGCTTTGGATAGTGTCAGGGCTGGCTCTCAGCCCTTCCTTCTCTATGCTCAGGTTGCTCAGCTGTCGGTTAATTTCCAATACTCATCTTTCCACTGTGGCTCACCTGTTGATCATCTCCTACTCGTCAGTCAAGCCCACAGCCAGCCCGTTCTGGCTTTTTAAACTTCCTGGTTCATTTCATCAATTGCCTTCACCTTGGCCAACATATCTAGAGACTCTCTGCTGTGTTCCTGTTGAAGACTTGACTGGCTAACATCCCTTCTGGTTCCTGATCCTGTCTGCTGCCTCTGACTATGCTGATCTCTGGCTTCCTGTTTTCCTGGCTTGTTCTGACTACCTGATTCGGCTACCGAACACTGGCTAGGTCTTGACTACATTTACCAGTTGTACCATTTTTACCATTTTATTAAAAAATGTGATTTGTACTGCATTTTCTGTCTTTGTCTGTTTCATGGTTCCTGACAGATAGGTTGGTTGGGGTGAGATCCTCTGTCTATTTTTTTTAGTGCTGGGTCCCAGCTGGGCAGATTCACCCTTACTACTTGTGCAGGTGGCAATTGTCTCCAGTAGAAAAATTGACTGGAAATCAATACTTTAGGTTGGCACAACAACAGTTGTTGAGGGGGAATCTACTTCGGGGTAAACCTATTCTGGTTGCAACTATCTAAGAAAAGATATTGAGGATGTCCCCTTGCTTTCGAGAGATAGTTTCATGCTTATTGTGTCTTCTTCTGGGACAGAAAGTGGGGAAATAAATGGAATAGGAAAATAAAAAAAACACAGACAGGGGTTCTAATCATTTCCTATTCTATTTTAAAAAAATAAGTTTGGCTTTACATACACTTTAGTGTAATATTTTTATTAGCTTAGACAAGTTTGATTTTTAATTCTTTGTAGAGCTAATACTCCTTTGCTAGCTATAACTGGGTCGGAGCGAGGTCTGGATCAAAAATCCATTCTCCTATGATGCAGTGAAAGCTTTGAATGCATTGCTTGGGGTATGCTGTGCTGTTTAATTAGCAAGATGTAGTAGATAAAAGTGGGTATATACTCAAAATGTAAGTTAATTGCACATGAACTAATCTTCCACTGAAAGCAAGTTGGTAAAAAAGTACCATCTGCTTGTATAGTTAATGACTTCAGCTTCCCATTTTAAAAGCAACATCTTATTTATTTATTTATTTTATTAGACTGTAGATGATTACCTAAAGGTCTTTAAGAATAGCATGCAATCTCTAAGATATAAAGTTACACAAAAAGCTTACTTGGTTTTAACATTAACAGAAACATATAAAAGTACATAAACTATATATAATGAAATCTGTGGAAAACACATTCACATATTTGACCTTGTGCCAGATTTCAAAACATTTCATAGTGAACAAGGTCGTACTGCTAAGTGTTTATGTCCCTTTAAACCACATGGCAGTCTTCATGAATCTAGAGTGCATGATGATGTGAGAACCTTTCTGAGATACAGCCTGTTGCAGATTGTCAGCTGAGATTAATTCATTCAGTCTGTTCTTTCTACAAAACATGGGAAAACACATCTAACATTTCTAAGAATAAAAAAAAATGGAACTAGTGCAGCCCAGTAAAAGAAAAACATAAACATGACTGATAAAGATAAAACAAGGATCAAAAAATATTCTTAGTGCGTTGAAATAACCAATTTCCACATTTTGTTTGCATACATGCTGCTGCAATCAGAGATAAGTAATAAAACATTTTGCTGCCAAGGCCTACATCACCACTTTTGACACTATTTGAATGGAGGGGACCTCTTGATGTCATCAGACATCATTCATTTTTCTTGAGAACAATAGGGCCACATGTCTCTCCTCAGACAGGACTAAACACTATTTTTTTTTACTCAAATAATTCAATGTATTCAGCTTTACTGACTGAACTAGATTGTCAGCTCTTGGAGGAATTGTGTCATGTATATTCCTCCCAACTGTCCATTATTTCAAGGGACTGTCCCTCATTTGGAGCAAAGTGCCCCTGTCCCTCTTTCTTTCTCATTTGTCCCTCATTTTGGTCTGGTCTATATAGTTGTATATAAAATGTACTATTTATCAAAAAGTGTTTTGCAGTACTAAACCTTTCATCCGATATTTAAATGGCTGCATTTGTAAGTTCCAGAGCCAGTATAAAGGAATAGTAGTGGTAAAAAAGCACTTGTGGGTGTAACCAATAATTTTTTTGTACAATTCTCCCTCAAGAGGGGAGTGGCAGGGGTGTGTCTTGTACAAGTCTTCTTTGAGGGGGGAGTGGCAGGGGGGTGTCTTATGCCTATATGCATTTTCTAGCTTGCTATGGGGGCACCCGAGCTAAGTCACAGCACCCTGTGTCCATTCAGACATGGACCCCCGACCCAGCCCCCTCTCTCCCGATTGGCTAGCTAACTTTGATTGGCAGCAGCGAAAGCCAGTGGCACCACTTCTGTGTCTCAGCCAATCAGGAAGGAGAATCTGGATGGCTGAGACACTCATGGACATCGCTGGACAAAGGTGGAACTTAGGTAAGTGTTAGGGGGCTGCTGCACACAGAAGGCTTTTTGTCCTAATGCATAGAATGCATTAAGATAAAAACCTGCCTTTACAACCCCTTCAACTTAACTTAAACCCTCAAAAGACTCATTTTGTAGAGCTGATTTTACATGTTACAATCGGATTGTGCAATAGGTTCTAAACTCATTAACAGCTGTGGGTGTACCTAGTGGGAGGCCTTATCTCATTGAATACAATCTGAATGCACTGTTTAGGCAGGCCGTGGCACTCCAATAATAAAACTATACAACTACTACTATAAAAATATGTCCCCTGAAATGGGTTGCTTACTTATTGCACATGAAGTCAAGGGTTTGCTAATATAAGGTATTACTGTTGTTATGGTTGCAAATGAGTTTGGCTCCCTCTAGTGTCCTTTTAATGCTGTTAGGACTTTCTTTTAATTCCTGAGAAGCAGCGCTACAAAGCATTGTGGGAGATGTAGTTTGGAGGAGGAAGTGACTGTTAGCTGGATCAGCCCTGAACTACAATACAGACAATGCAAAGCACGCAGCACTGCATGCTGGGAGCAGTGATAAAAGGAACAGCGCAGCCTTCTTTCAGCCTCTCCGGATGCCGTTCAATACCTGCCAGCAGGAGGTCTGTGTGTGTAACCAGGAGACTGAAGCCTATACAGCGCGGAATGGGATTGCCAGCCTCTGAGGTGCTTCAGAGTACAGCCCTGCCAGCTTAGCAAGTGGATTGGATTGCAGTGCCAGGACATCTGGAAGTTCCCTGCATTTCAGCCATCTGAAGGAGCGGTACAGCGTGGCGGCGCCATCTTTTCATCAGACTGAGACATCAGGAGGGGAGTCCGGATGGAGCCTCACAGCCTCTGAGTCTATTGTGGTGAGAGGGCACCTGCCCAGTTCAGTAAAGTGCACTGTTTGCTGAGTGAGTTACTTACAGACTGCTGGTGAGACTTGTAGTTCCACAGAAGTGATTCTACTTATTCACAGGCAAGATACAGCTGACCTCTGGGGTTTGTTATTCCTTGTGCTGTAAGGTCAGTACTGTATTACACTCACACATAAGGAGGAAGTTACAAGTGCCATATTTCTTCAGTTAACCAGTTATCAACGTACCATTTATCCTACAGTTTGCTTTCTCTTATTTGCCCTGTTGGATTACAAATACTGAAGTTTAAACTACAGGCTAGCTGAAGATATCTGAAGTCAAGGAACTTTTATCATCTGCTAAGCATTGTGGTTCTATTTTGTAGTTTGAACATTGAATTACAACCTAGGCGGAGTCCTTGAGTACAGGTTAAATATTGCATTGTTGAATGTAAGTAGCATTATTCTGCAACTTGGTGTGTGTATTGAGGCTTCAGTGGGAAGGTGTTTAATATAGGTTTTGGAGTACATTGAACACTGGTCCCATTGTACACCTGTCTACATATACTCCCTACGGTGATTATTGAATCCACAGTTTTCATATCTATACTGATTGTTATCAACTGTCATTTATTGTTTGTGTTTAATCACATTGTTCATTGTGTTTAATATTCACTCTAGTAAACTTTCTGAGTGGTCCAGTGACATTGTGTGAGTTTCTCATTGATAACCTCCCATTGCAGAATGGAACCCACGGTGTCAGAGGTAAGAGAGGATCTGCAGAGTCGGGGTAGCCAGTAGGGTATAGAGTCAATCAGCAGCCCTCACGGGGGTACCGCTACACACGTGATTCTGAAATCTGCACTACTGGACTGCAGTGTCTCCCAGCCACCAGGGCACCACCACCTAACACGTCTAGCAAAGTCTGAGAGATTTACAGAGGAGTAGCCTTGGTTGTTTATGTTACACTGCTTGCCATGGTATTATCTCCATTCTGTGCAGACTGTTGCCAGACGTTCTGTCCGGCTTCACTTGTGAGTGCATGGAGTATTCCTTTTGATAAACAAATTTCCTTAAATGTTTTCAATTGATATAGTGAAGGTTAGTCCTTTCCAAAGAAGCTGCAGGTTTTATTCATCACAAATGGTCAACATTTCCCTCTTGGCTCAAATTTGGATCAGGAAGACCTAATTGTTGGTTTGAATGTGGCAAAGGTGTGTTTTGTGCCCAACTAGTCATTTGTTTTTGCTACATGGTGCTACTTGGTGGGTGAATTTAAAGTGATACTAAAGTCTCTTTTTTTCTAACAAATAACAAACATGTCACTTACCTACTCTGTGAAATGGTTTTGCACAGAGCAGCCCAGATCCTCCTCTTCTCGGGTCCCTCTTCTGTGCTTCTGGCCCCTCCCTCCTGTCAAGTTCCCAACAGAAAGCAATTTGCTTTGGGGACACCCTAATTGAGGCTCTAGGTGTCTATTCAGACACAGAGCAGTGGTTCCGCTCCACCCCCTTCCTTATTTCCTGATTGGCTGACTGACTTTGATTGACAGCAGTGGGAACCAATGCCGCAGCTGCTATGTCTCAGCCAATCAGGAGGGAGAGTAATGGACGACTGAGGCACTTGTGCACTTCGCTGGATAGAGATGGACCTCAGTTAAGTATTAAGGGGGCTGAGAGGGGTTGCTACACGTAGAAGGTTTTTTATCTTGATTCATAGAATGCATTAAAATAAGAAACCTTCTGCCTTTACAACCACTTTAACAAAAATAGATGTGTCCACTATTGTATGACCACATTGGTTGATTGAAAGATTGACACACAACAGCAATGTCGATTTATGCATCTCAACTAAAGGATTTTTCCTTTAGAAAAAAAAGGCAACTATAGCCTTAGTAAAAATAACTGGTAATTTTAGAGATGAGTTTTTTCTATACAGAACAATTCTGAGACTTTTAAATAAGCTTTCATTCCATCAACAGAAAAGTGTGTATTTTTAAAAACAGCAGCAACTAGACTAAAATTAAAAAATGCAAAGGATGTTGATAAACTGGTAATTTACTGCTATTTAGGTGAATAAAATCAATATTGAAATGTCTGTTTTTTGTTTCATGGTGCTTAGGTGAAATTCAATTAAAAAAAACAAAACATTGTGGTGTTATTTTAGCACACTACACAGTCCCTGATGATCCAAGCTAGGATCTGTTCACTGAAAGAAATTAATGAATTTCTGTCAGAAGTTGAAGGCTGTTGTCCCAAAAACGAAAATCTAAACAGAATTTAGTTTTGTGCTGTGAACTAGACACTTTTTCACTGTGATCAATGTTTGTTTGCTCTGTTTACATGTTCAGTTAAACATTTCGAGTGAACATATTAGCAAATTATAACTATTTACAGCAATTTGCCTGAGATCCAGAAAAAAAGCAGTATATTAGATTTGTATCCTGGGTAACTTTCTATTTACTCGAAAAACACTTACTGCCTTCCCAGGGAAAGCTGAAATGATCAATTATCACAATAGTGGCCATTATGGCCTTAGTCTTTCATTGTGACTTATTTTGAAAATTGCTTTTAATGTTATTTATCAAGCCTATTTTTCTTGTGTTTCCATATTAAATATGATAAAGCAGATAAAGCGGGTAAGTGTTTCGATGTCATTATTTACAAATGTAGTATTTGGGAGATTTATACCTTATTTTCAACATAAACCCTATGTTGGTGGATTACTTTGTGTATTTATTGTTAAACAGTGAATTCGATGTGATCTGGCACACACACACTTGACACAAATGGCGGACCTCCATCCCTGTATTGGTTTATAGAAAAAGAGGTAGTTGGGACTTAAAGTGAGGCCCGCCATGTCAAATAAGAACAGGATCAATACATAAATGAAATTACAGTACATCATTTCTTGTTACAATCTAAAATTCATAACAAATCTTGAGAAAGACATTGTATCAAATAAATAGGTAGTCACAAGACAAGAAATTAACACTAAGATATGCTTCTCATAGCATGCAATAAAATTGATAAATGTATATGATAAATGTACATAATACATCAATTGAAATATATAGTAAGACTGGGTATCTCTTGGCACATAGTGGCACTCAACGCGTTTCTTGGCATAACAGCAATTCATCAGGAGTGTAATGATGTAATATACTAGAGGGGAGAAAAGAAGTTAGTAGTTAGTGATACCCTCTGAAAAAAGGGGGGGTTTACAAAAATGTATATCCCAACAAAATGGGGACAGATAGAAGACTTATTGCACAGCCTCAGGGCTAGGTCCGGTGTCTGCACAGGAGAGTGGGGATATCGGGTATGGTATCTCCCCTGGGATTGAGACGGGGAAACCCTGCAAGGGCCGAGGACAGCACCCAAAGGATGGCAGAGTGGTCAAAGCATGATCCAGTGTGATATGTATGCACATAACGTGCATAGTGTCCTATAGGGAATGTGTTCGGGGGAGATACCATACCCGATATCTCATTACCCTTAATGTAAGTCTTGTGACTACCTATTTATTTGATACAATGTCTTTTTTAAGATTTGTTATGAATTTTAGATTGTAACAATAAATCATGTACTGTAACTTCATTTATGTATTGATCCTGTTCTTATTTGACATGGCGGGCCTCACTTAAAGTCCCAACTACCTCTTTTTCTATAAATTTGTGTATTTATTCATTGTAGTGTTTATGTTCTTTAGGGATACATATTTGTAAGGTTATTTTTTTTTCATTGTTTGTCTAAATTTTCCCTTACTGCTTTGGCCTCAATTGCACTTTACAAATAATGAACAGGGCAGACTCTCCTTCTCCTGGAATGTGAACTCCTTGATCAGAGAAAGACTGAACCATTTATTCAAATGAGGGAAAGGAATAGTTACAATACTTCCTATAAGGTTAAGTGAAGTGGTTATGTACAACATTGTTGGAATCAAACCCCAAAACTTTCAAAAAAATCACCTCTTTTAGTGGGAATCCTTGTTAAACAAAGATAAGAACACAAGTATCTCATTCCATAATTTGGGGACATGCTACAGTGTCGGGTACATGCTACTGGAGGATGCATAGCGGTTTGAAGACTCCGATGTTGGTTCCCAGGTTGAGGAAGGGAGTAACGTGAGCCTAGAGAGAGGGGGTGCCCAAGAAGGACAAGAAACTGGCAGTCATGTTCCCCCAGCTGCAGCATACTGCCAAGTTTGCTCCAGTGACGAGGAGGGAGGGGATGATGAGGTCACTGACTGTACTTGGGTGCCTGAGAGAAGAGAGGAGGAGGAGGAGGCACAACTCCAATGAGGCAGGATGTCCTCTAGGGGGCAGCTTAAGGGCAGCCACCCTATTGCATTACACCGCAGAGCTCCGCAGGTGCAAGGCTGCTGCTGACTCCACGCTGACTTTTAAAAGTTCCTTGGTGTGGGTCTTTTTCAACACGTGTGCAACAGATTGCACTGTTGCTGTTTGCAACCTATGTCTGAAGCAGATCAAGCGTGGCCAGAAAAGAGCTACTTGGGCACCACATGCTTGACCAGACATATGATGACCTGCCATGCAGTCTGTTCACAACAGCACTTGAAAGACCCACATCAAAGAAAAAGGCGGACTTCTCCTTGCTCCTCATTTGGGATCTCCAACCCTACTATACCTCTCCAGTCCTCTCAAAATCCTGCACTGAGAGGAATGAAGGTATAGCAATAGGTGTCACAAGTACTTGTAGCCATTATGCTAGCAGTACACCACTATCTGATTTTAGCAGGCAAATTTCCCTACCCCAGTTGCTGAACAGTAAAAAGAAATATCAGTCCCAGCCATCCACATGCTCAGTGTCTAAATGCTAGCTTGGCCAAATTGCTAGCATTGCAACTGCTGCCTTTTCAGCTGGTAGACTGCCCCCTTTTGTGAATTTGTGGAATGTGCTGTACCTCAGTGGCAGGTTCCAAAACGCCATTTCTTTTCATGGAAGGCCATTCCGGCTCTCTACCGGCATGTTGAAGGCAATGTTTTGGCCTTGTTGGACAGGGCGGTCAGCAGTAAGGTGCATATTACTGCTGACTCATGGGCCAGCAGGCATGGGCAGGGATGTTACCTTTCCTTCACGGTGCACTGGGTAACTCTGCTGGCAGCTGGGAAGGATGCAGGACAGGGTTCAGTGCTGTTGGAGCTTGTTCTGCCACCACACCTCCAAAATGCTAGTGCTGATTCTGCCACAGCTCTCTCCTCCACCCCCTCCTCTTCTTCTTACTCTATGGCCTCTTCTACAGATTTGTCCTGTGAACCAGCGGTGCTCTGTAAGCGTTCAAGGGGCTACACAAGCAGTCAGGCTAAAAGATGCCATGCGGTGCTTCAGTTGGTCTGCCTAGGGGACAGGAGCCACACTGGGGCAGAGATTCTGTCAGCTCTGCAGGGGCAGAGGTAGTTGACGCCAGGCCAACTTCAGCCAGGAATGGTTGGATTTGACTATGGCACCAACCTTCTCTCCGCCCTCCGACAGGGACATTTGACCCATGTTCAATGTTTGGCACATGTCCTGAATTTGGTGGTGCAGCGGTTCTTGAGCAGGTACCCAGGTTTACAGGATCTCCTGAGGCAGGCCAGAAAAGTCTGTGGTCATTTCCGCCGATTAGGGATGAGCTTCGAGTTCGAGTCGAACTCATGTTCGACTCGAACATTGGCTGTTCGCAAGTTCGCCGAACAGCGAACAATTTGGGGTTTTCGCGGCAAATTCGAATGCCGCGGAACACCCTTTAAAAGTCTATGGGAGAAATCAAAAGTGCTAATTTTAAAGGCTAATATGCAAGTTATTGTCATAAAAAGTGTTTGGGGACCCAGGTCCTGCCCCAGGGGACATGGATCAATGCAAAAAAAAGTTTTAAAAACGGCCGTTTTTTCAGGAGCAATGATTTTAATAATGCTTAAAGTCAAACAATAAAAGTGTAATATCCCTTTAAATTTCGTACCTGGGGGGTGTCTATAGTATGCCTGTAAAGGGGCTCATGTTTCCTGTGTTTAGAACAGTCTGACAGCAAAATGACATTTTGAAGGAAAAAACTCATTTAAAACTACCGCGGCTATTGCATTGCCGACAATACACATAGAAGTTCATTGATAAAAACGGCATGGGAATTCCCCAAAGGGGAACCCCGAACCAAAATTTTAAAAAAAAAAATTACGTGGGAGTCCCCCTAAATTCCATACCAGGCCCTTCAGGTCTGATATGGATATTAAGGGGAACCCCGGCCAAAATTTAAAAAAAAAAATGAGGTGGGGTTCCCCCTAAATTCCATACCAGACCCTTCAGGTCTGGTATGGATTTTAAGGGGAACCCCGCGCCAAAAAAAACAAAAAAAAAACGGCGTGGGGCCCCCCCAAAAATCCATACCAGACCCTTATCCGAGCACGCAACCTGGCAGGCCGCAGGAAAAGAGGGGGGATGAGAGTGCGGCCCCCCCCTCCTGAACCATACCAGGCCACATGCCCTCAACATTGGGAGGGTGCTTTGGGGTAGCCCCCCAAAACACCTTGTCCCCATGTTGACGAGGACAAGGGCCTCATCCCCACAACCCTGGCCGGTGGTGTGGGGGTCTGCGGGCGGGGGGCTTATCGGAATCTGGAAGCCCCCTTTAACAAGGGGACCCCCAGATCCCGGCCCCCCCTGTGTGAAATGGTAAGGGGGTACAAAAGTACCCCTACCATTTCACTAAAAAACTGTCAAAAATGTTAAAAATGACAAGAGACAGTTTTTGACAATTCCTTTATTTAAATACTTCTTCTTTCTTCTATCTTCCTTCATCTTCTGGTTCTTCTGGTTCTTCTGGCTCTTCTGGTTCTTCCTCCGGCGTTCTCGTCCAGCATCTCCTCCGCGGCGTCTTCTATCTTCTTCTCCTCGGGCCGCTCCGCACCCATGGCATGGAGGGAGGCTCCCGCTCTTCTCTTCATCTTCTTCATCTTCTTCTCTTCTTCATTTTCTTCTCCGGCCCGCTCCGCACCCATGCTGGCATGGAGGGAGGCTCCCGCTGTGTGACGGCGCTCCTCGTCTGACAGTTCTTAAATAACGGGGGGTGGGGCCACCCGGTGACCCCCCCAACCTCTGACGCACGGTGACTTGTCGGGACTTCCCTGTGACATCACGGGGAATGCCACAGGGAAGTCCCGTCATGTCCCGTGCGTCAGAGGGGGGCGGGGTCACCGGGTGGCCCCGCCCCCGTTATTTAAACACTGTCAGACAAGGAGCGCCATCACACAGCGGGAGCCTCCCTCCATGCCAGCATGGGTGCGGAGCGGCCCGGAGAAGAAAATGAAGAAGAGAAGAAGAGAAGAAAAGAAGAAGAGAAGAAGATGAAGAAGATGAAGAGAAGAGCGGGAGCCTCCCTCCATGCCATGGGTGCGGAGCGGCCCGAGGAGAAGAAGATAGAAGACGCCGCGGAGGAAATGCTGGATGAGAATGCCGGAGGAAGAACCAGAAGAGCCAGAAGAACCAGAAGAACCAGAAGATGAAGGAAGATAGAAGAAAGAAGAGGTATTTAAATAAAGGAATTGTCAAAAACTGTCTCTTGTCATTTTAACATTTTTGACAGTTTTTTAGTGAAATGGTAGGGGTACTTTTGTACCCCCTTACCATTTCACGCAGGGGGGGGCGGGATCTGGGGGTCCCCTTGTTAAAGGGTGCTTCCAGATTCCGATAAGCCCCCCGCCCGCAGACCCCCAAAACCACCAGCCAGGGTTGTGGGGATGAGGCCCTTGTCCTCATCAACATGGGGACAAGGTGTTTTGGGGGGCTACCCCAAAGCACCCTCCCAATGTTGAGGGCATGTGGCCTGGTACGGTTCAGGAGGGGGGGGCTGCACTCTCGTCTCCCCTCTTTTCCTGCGGCCTGCCAGGTTGTGTGCTCGGATAAGGGTCTGGTATGGATTTTTGGGGGGACCCCACGCCGTTTTTTTTTATATGGCGCGGGGTTCCCCTTAAAATCCATACCAGACCTGAAGGGTCTGGTATGGAATTTAGAGGGAACCCCACGTCATTTTTTTTTTAAATTTTGGCCGGGGTTCCCCTTAATATCCATACCAGACCTGAAGGGCCTGGTATGGAATTTAGGGGGACTCCCACGTCATTTTTTAAAAAAAATTTTGGTTCTGGGTTCCCCTTTGGGGAATTCCCATGCCGTTTTTATCAATTAACTTCTATGTGTATTGTCGGCAATGCAATAGCCGCGGGTAGTTTTAAATGAGTTTTTTCCTTCAAAATGTCATTTTGCTGTCAGACTGTTCTAAACACAGGAAACATGCGCCCCTTTACAGGCATACTATAGACACCCCCCAGGTACGAAATTTAAAGGGATATTACACTTTTATTGTTTGACTTTAAGCATTATTAAAATCACTGCTCCTGAAAAAACGGCCGTTTTTAAAACTTTTTTTTGCATTGATCCATGTCCCCTGGGGTAGGACCCAGGTCCCCAAACACTTTTTATGACAATAACTTGCATATTAGCCTTTAAAATTAGCACTTTTGATTATTCATGTTCGTGTCCCATAGACTTTAACGGTGTTCGCGTGTTCGAATGAACTTTTTTCCTGTTCGCATGTTCTGGTGCGAACCGAACAGGGGGGTGTTCAGCTCATCCCTACCGCCGATCATACAATGCCAGTGCTCGGCTGGCTGACATTCAAAGGGTATGCAACCTGCCCACCAACCGCCTCCTTTGTGACATGCCCACCAGGTGGAACTCAACGTTGGCAGCGACAATGCATGCATCAGTGACACTGTCCTTCTAGTCTTCCTGTTGGAGCACACGCTTCGTGGGATCATGGACAGGGCATTTGAGGCAGAACAGCGGAAGGAAGAGGAGGACTTCCTTACCTCTCAAGGCCCCCTTTATCCAGATAGCATTGCTGCGGGCCCATCAAACACACAGGAAGAAGAGGAGGAGGAGGATTGTGTCAGCATGGATGTAGAGGATAACACTCAGCAGCAGTCTTCAAAAGACGGTTTTCAGTCCCCAGAAACCCAAGGAGTTGTACGTGGCTGGGAGGAGGTAGTTACAGATCATGTGATTCTTAGTGACCCAGAGGACTCTGAATCGAATGCCTCTGCAAACTTACCCTGCATGGCCTCCCTGATTCTGCAAAACCTGCGAAAGGACCCTAGGATTCGTGGTATCAAGGAGAGGGATCATTACTGGTAGGCAATCCTTCTTGATCCATGTTACAAGGGTAAGGTTGCAGAATTCATCCTGCCTTCACAGAGGGAGCAGAGGATGAAACATCTTCAGAAGGCCTTGAAGAAACTTTTGTGCAACGCATTTCCAGACCCTGGAAGGTTACTATTTCCTGGTGCTGGAAAACATGCTGCTGAGGCTTCATTCATTTAGAGGAAGAGTGGTGGAGAAGGTGGCCGGCTGACCGATGCCTTTAAACAATTTTTCAGTCCTTAGCGCCAAGGTCTGATCAGTTCAACCATCATCAGCGTCTGCATTACATGGTGCAGGAATATCTAGGCACAAGAGCAGACTTGGAGACCTTTCCAACAGAGCATCCGCTGGGTTACTGGGTCTTGAGGATGGACCACTGGCCAGAACTAGCTCAATATTCAATTGAGCTATTGGCCTGTCCTGCATCCAGCGTGCTTTCTGAATGCACATTCAGTGCTGCTGGAGGGTTTGTAACGGATCAAAGAGTGCGCCTGTCCACAGACTCTGTTGATAGGCTCACATTCATAAAAATGAATCAGTCTTGGATCAGCAGCTATCAAGCACCCGATGCTGATGTAATTGATTGAATTTGCTATGGATGTGGGATCCCTTGAAGACTGCCTATGCTGACTATCTTATTCCTCCTCAATCTTGATGATGCTAGCTTCCAACAATATTTTTGGTTTAGGGCACCACCACCATCACCCAAGGCCCAATTTTTCATTTTACAATTTTTGATCTAATATTTCACAGCAGGGCCCGTTCCTGCGCCCAACAAGAGTATCTGTGAGGGGTTACAGTGTTGTGGCACCACCACCACCCAAGGCCCAATTTTTCTGCCCCTGTTTAACATGGGCATGTAATTACAATTTTTGATCTATTATTTCACAGCAGGGCCTGTTCCTCTGCCCAACAAGAGTAACTGTGAGGTCTTACAGTGTTGTGGCACCACCACCACCAAAGGCCCAATTTTCTGCAGAGTATATAAGGCAGGCCGTATAGTATATATACTGCTGTTCAAAGTATATCATGCCTGGAGGGCATGGGGGACCACCACGCCATTTTTTAAAAAAATTGGGTGCGGGGTTCCTCCTAATATCCATACCAGACCCAAAGGGCCTGCTAATAGACTTGGAGGGTAACCCATTCGTTTTCAATGATTTTCACCTATATTGCCGAGACCCGACAATACATTACAGCCGCAAGTAGTTTTACATGCCATTTTTTCCTTTAGAAATGTCATTTTGGGCTACTTTACAGGCATACTAAGGACACCCCCCAGGCATGATATTTAAACGAATATTTCATTTTTATTGTTTCACTTTAAGTGTTATTAAAATCAATGCTCCCGGCTGTTTTTTAAACTTTTTTTTGCATTGATACATGTCCCCTGGAGCAGGACCTGCATCCCCAACACTTTTTATAGCAATAACTTGCATATAAGCCTTTAAAATTAGCACTATTGATTTTTCACATTTGCGCCTCATAGACTTTAACGGTGTTCGTACAAATTTTTTGCATGGTCGCGTGTTCTGCTGCGTCAGTGTAGTGACGGTTGAACACCATCTATTTGATTGCGTTACTGCCAGTTTAAAGCCATTAACTTCTGTATACGTTACTGCCAGTTTAACACCATATAGTTTTGTGTGTGTTACTGCCAGTTTAAGGCCATGTAGTTTTGTGTGTGTTACTGCCAGTTTAACGCCATACAGTTCTGTGTGCGTTACTGCCAGTTTAACGCCATACAATTTTTTGTGCGTTACTGCCAATTTAACGCCATATAGTTCTGTGTGCGTTACTGCCAATTTAACATCATAACATCATCCATGGAGTGTGTCTGTGTAGTGTGGGTACTCAAATTAAAGTGCACCTAACACCACTTTACATTGATTAAAGTGCATCTACGTATAGATTTCCACTTTAGATGTGCTTATAAGCACCACCCCCTCCCTCCCAATAATATCTGGGAGGACAACAAGGAGAGGCAGACGTTCCCTTGGCACTGTAAGGGGGCCAGCAACAAATGTGTCCACAGGCAAAGGTGGACGTGGTAGTCAGTCCTCAGGCAGGGCATCATGTCCTCTGTTTAGTGAGTTTGCCCATGCTATCCAGCCACAGCATGCACAGGGGGTGGTGGACTGGCTTACTAAACCTTCCTCATCCTCCTCATCCTTTGTCACACAAGCAGAGACAAGTGTGCAGTCCCCTGCAGTTGCCAAAGTGGATAAACTTGCCTCCTTGTCCACATCTATTCCTGCCATAGCCCCAACATCAGCCATGGAGGAGTCAGCTGAGTTATTTGACCACAGTGTCAGCCACTTGCTCCTTGATGATGCCCAACCATTACTGGATTCAGATGTTGGTTCTGAGGTTGAGGATGACAGGAACATGAGCCTAGGGAAAGGGGAGAACACTGGTAGACAAATTGGCATTCAAGTTCCCCCAGCCACAGTGTATTTCCAAGTTGTCTCCAGTGGTAATGATGATGCAATTTTTTACAGCAAGGCCAATGCTTGCTTTCATCAAGATGACCCCTATAGGGTTACGGTGGGAAGGCGCCACCGACACCCAAAGACCAATTTTTACGCACCTGTTACTTCTATACAAAGTCAAAATGACACCAGAATGTATCCAACAAATCTCTAATCTTCTTCCCAGTGCACTACATTGTGGCCTCATCATACACACTGGCTCCCCAGCTGTTGCTGAGCAAAATAAAGGCAGCTTGCAGGGAAAATGTCTTTTTTTTGTATTTATAAAAATGCAATTATTGCTGCCGCAGATTCTGGATATGATACAGATCTGCTACTTTACAGGTAGACTAAGGGGACCCCCCAGGCACTATATTGGAAGGAATTTTTCATTTTCTATGCTTTCACTTTAAAGATCAAAAAATCACTGCTCATTTAAAAATGCAGAACCGCGGCTCCGTATCTGAATGGACACAGAGCAGCATCTCGGCTCTGGTGCCCCCACAGCAAAAAGGAGGGGCCAGGAACGCCGAAGAGGGACCAAGAAGAGGAGGATCTGGGCTTCTTTGTGCAAAACCATTGCACAGAGCAGGTAAATATAACATGTTTATTATTTTTAAATGAAAAAAATTGAGACTTTAGTATCACTTTAAAGATAGATCCAATTAAAGTCTATGAAGGGGGAAATCTTGTGGTTCAATAGTGGCTATTTTTCGGCCTAATAGGCAAACTACTGTAAAAAAAAAAAAACCACAGGAAGCTGGGGACATGTACAATTAAAGAATAAAATGATACTGGAAAGTTGGGAGATGGTCTTTTAACGCTTCTTTAGGGGCAGTGCTTAAAATACAGAAATCTTTTAAATAATTTCCATCAAGCTCTCATTAAAAATGAAGAGACCACAGATATTACAGCAATGTAAACTTGGACATCAGCAGGACATTTTTCATGGGGATGATTCAGCTGAAATGCACTAGATAAAAAGAGGTGTTTTGCTACAAAAATTAGGAGACAGCAGACGACACAGCAGTGTATAAATGGTTAGCAGTAGGACAATTTTAAAAAGCAAGGCTGGGCCTAAATTAACTAGAGATGAAGATCACATGCTGGAGCTTTACTACACAAATTAAGAGACCACAGACAATACAATAGTGTAAAATTGGCCAACATCAGGACAATTTACCACTTCCAGACCACGCTATAGCAAATCAATGGCTACAGTGTGGCCTGCCAGTTCTGGGAGGGCATCTTATGTGATCACACCCGCCGCGCACCTCCAGACACTGATCACAGATAGGGGTAAAGAGCCAAATCAGCGGCTCTTTATCACATGATCAGCTGTATCTAAACACAGCTGATCATGGTGTAAACACAAGCTGGTTATCGGCATTCCTTTCCTCATGCTAACAATGCCAGGAGAGGGGAGTCGATAACCAGCTTGTTTGATAATCAGTGTCCTGATTATCAGTGCAGTCCCAAAAGTGCCCACTAGTGCTGCCTATCAGTGCTCATCAGTGCTGCCAGTGCCCATCAGTGCTGCCAATCAGTGTCACCCATCAGTGCTGCCGACCAGTGCCCATCAGTGCTGCCTATCAGTGCCCATCAGTGCTGCCAGTGCCCACCAGTGCTGCCAATCAGTGCCCACCAGTGCCTCCTCATCACTGTCACCTATCAGTGCTACCTACACTATATTGTCAAAAGTATTGGGACACCTGCCTTTAAACGCAAATGATCTTGCACAAAGCAAGGTCCATCATAAAGTCATGGATGAGTTAGTTTGGGGTGGAGGAACTTGACTAGCCTGCACAGAGTCCTGACCTCACAAATGCGCTTCTGGAAGAACGATCAAACATTCCCACAGAAACACTCCTAAACCTTGTGGACAGCTGTCCCAGAAGATTTGAAGTTGTTATAGCTGCAAAGGGTGGGTCAACTCAATATTGAAATATATATATATATATATTTTTAAAAAAAGTCAATTTTAAAAGAAACCCACACAGCAAAATAAAAGTGTTTTTCTATGCACAAGACAGCAGCTAAAATGACCACTGACCTCAAAATAAAGACAAAAATAGCCTCAATAATCAAACAAGAAGCCAACAAATGGATTGATTACCCTAGGAGCTTAATTTCCTAACTGAGCATAAAATCTTCTTATGCAGTTTGGCAGCTTTCCCAGTAATAGTTCCAGTTCACTGACACTATGGGAGTCATTTACTAAGACTAAATGGTGCAAAATCTGGTGCAGCTCCACATAGAAACAAATCAGCTTCCAGGTTTTATTGTCAAAGCTCAATTAAAAAACCTGACATTAGAAGCTGATAGAATTTCGTGCAGCTGTGCATGATAGCCAAAGTGCACCAGTTTTTGTAAATCTCGCCATGGCTGCTCTTCACCCCTCCTTTAGGACGGATTCACACCTATGCATTTTTAGTGCTTTTTGCATTTTGCAGATTTGCACTACAGTCCATTTAACATGGTTTCCTATGGAACACATTCTGTAGTGCAAATCTGCAAAATGCAAAAAGCACTAAAAATGCATAGGTGTGAATCCAGCCTTAGCCCCGGTTCACACAGGGGCGGCACGACTTGCAGGTCGCCTCACCGAGGCGACCTGCACACGACTTCCACGGCGACTTGCAAAACGACTTCTGTATAGAAGTCTATGCAAGTCACCTGAAGTCGCCCCCAAAGTAGTACAGGAACCTTCTTTTAAGTCAGAGCGACTTGCGTCGCACCTATTAGAACGGTTCCATTGTACAGAATGGGAGGCTACTTGTCAGGCGGCTAGGTTGCCTGACAAGTCGCCCCTGTGTGAACCGGCACTTACTGTACAGGGTTTGGCTTAATAAAAATCTGCTTTATTGGCCCTTCTAAGCCTGCTGGCCATAGTTTAATGGTCATGCAGTGTATTAAGGTTTAAAAAATATTCCAGAGTGAATTTGCACATGCCATGAATCTTGAACCTGCATGATTCACCTCAGATCCATGGTAGCAGCAAACCCAAGCAAACCCAACAATAGCAATGCATATGTTGAGGAAACACAGGCCATCATTGGCTGTGTAGACTTGAGAGGGTCTGTCGCCTTTTTGGTTCACTATCTGTTATGGAGCCTGTCTTTTTATCAGCTTTGCATTGTTACTTTGTATGCCTTCCATTGCCATCCATCTAATTTCACTGCTCATTTAATTGCTGCCAGTCCTGACATTGGTTTTGCTCTTGACCTGTTTTTAAATTCCTTGTTGTGGTTGTTTGACTTCCTCACAGTGATCTTGTATTTGTTCATCTGACTTTCTGTTTGCCAAAAGCAAAACCATACCAAGCTTTTCACCGTGGAGTTACCTACTCTGCCAACTCCAACCATGGCATCAATGGCTCTGCTAAAGATCAGCTTTAGAGTTAGTATCCTTCGTGATTCCATAATTTTGTTTAGTTACTTGGGGGCAGAGGAGTAAAGTGGCTCACCCAGTGAATTGCAATATCGATATACAGGTGCATTTCTAAAAATTTGAATATAATCAAAAAGGTAATTTCAGTAATTAAAGTCAAAAAGTGAAACTCATATTATATAGATTCATTACAGACAGAGTGATATATTTCAAGCATTTCTTTATTTTAATTTTGATGATTATGGCTTACGGCTAGTGAAACCCAAAATTCAGTATCTCAGAAAATTAGAATATTGTGAAAAAGTTTAATATTGTAGACTCATTGGGGGTTATTTACGAAAGGCAAATCCACTTTGCACCACAAGTGCAAACTACAAGTGCAAAGTGCACTTGAAATTGCACTGAAAGTGCACTTGGAATTGCAGTAGCTGTAGATCTGAGGGGGACATGCAAGGAAAGTAAAAAACAGCATTTTAGCTTGCACATGATTGGATTATAAAATCAGCAGAACTTCCCCTCATTTCAGATCTATCCCTCAGATTTACAGCGACTGCACTTCCAAGTGCACTTTCAGTGAAATTTCAAGTGCACTTTGCACTTGTAATTTGCACTTGTAGTGCAAAGTGGATTTGCCTTTCGTACATAATACCCATGGTGTCACACTCTAATCAGCTAATTAACTTTGACACATGTAAAGGTTCCCTGAGCCTTTAAATGGTCTCTCAGTCTGGTTCACTAGGTTACATAATCGTGAAGACTGCTGACTCATCATGAAGACTGCTGACTTGATAGTTGTCCATAAGACAGTCATTGACACTCTCCACAAGGAGAGTAAGTCACAAACGGTTGTTTCTAAAGAAGCTGTTCACAGAGTGCTGTCTCCACGCATATTAATGGAAAATGGAGTGGAAGAAAAAAAGTGTGGTAGAAAAAGGTGCACAAGCAACAGGGATAACCGCAGCCTTGAGAGGATTGTGAAGCAAAAGTCATTCAAGAATTTGGGGGAGATTCACAAGGAGTGGACTACGACTGTTGTCAGTGCTTCAAGAGCCACCACACACAGATGTATCCAGGACATGGGCTACAACTGTCGCATTCCTTGTGTCAAGCCACTCCTGAACCAGGGAAAACATTAGAAGCATCCTAAATGGACTAAGGAGAAAAAGGACTGGACTGTTGCTTAGTGATGGATGAAAGTAAATTCGCATTTCATTTGGAAATCAAGGTCCCAGAGTCTGGAGGAAGAATGGAGAGGCACAGAATTCATGTTGCACGAGCTCCAGTGTGAAGTTCCCACAGTCAGTGATGACTTGGGGAGCCATGTCATCTGCTGGTGTTGGCCTACTGTGTTTTATAAAGTCCAAAGTCAGATCAATCCTCTACCATAAAATTCTAGAGCACTTTATGTTTCCTTCTGCTGACCAGCTTTATGGAGATGCTGATTTTATTTTCCAGCAGGACTTGGCACCTGCCCACACTGCCAAATGTACCTGTCAGGATGCCAGCAAACAAGATACTTCCTCTGGAAAAACTTCTGGACATAAGCTAAAACATATTCCCCTTCATGCTTGTAAGAATTGGGCACTGGCTAATAGAAATGCGCACACGGGCCATCGCGCATTCCCGTGTGCGCCAGTGTTTGCTTGCACCTGTGACAGATGCTGGAGCCAAACAGACCATTTATACTCAGCCAGTGCACAGGATCAGTGCTGCTTTATCTTCAGCCTCCTGTGTATCTGTGATCTTGTGAACCTGGCTGGGTCATACACAGACAGGATGGATCAGGTAGAGGGCACAGAGAGGAACGTGGTCAGGAGACAAGCCGGGTCTGGAACTGATCAGTGGAACAGGAGACAAAGGAGCAGACAGAAGAGTGGTCAGGGGACTAGCCGAGGTTTAATGATCAGGGTATCACGGTGCTTGATTGGCCAGCAAACTCGCCTGACCTAAACCCCATAGAGAATCTGTGGGGTATTGTCAAGAGGAAGATGACACACCAGACCCAACAATGCAGACGATCTAAATGCTGCTATCAAAGCAACCTGGGCTTTCATAACCTCAGCAGTGCCACAGGCTGATCATGCCACGCCGCATTGCAATTGCATGCAAAAAGAGCCCCAACCAAGTATTGAGTGCATACTATACTGTACATGGACATACTTTTCAGATAGTCAACATTTCTGCATTAATACTTTTTTTTATTGGTCTTATGTAATATTCAAATTTTCTGAGATACTGAATCTTGGGTTTTCACTAGCTGTAAGCCATAATCATCAAAATTAAAAGAAAGAAATGCTTGAAATATATCACTCTGTGTAATGACTCTATACAATATAGAAGTTTCACTTTTTGAATTGAATTACTGAAATACGTTTTTTGATGATATTCTAATTTTTTTTTTGATGCACCTGTATGTGTTTTTCTATGAATCTGCCCAATCTAGCTAGGGCAGATATGCTAAACTATAGATACTTTTCCAGAGAAAGGCCATGTCACAAATCCAGCTCAGTTTAGCTGAAAAGACACAATGATCCTGCATTTTGAAAATGCATTGGCCTTATTGGTTGAAACCTCACATTATTGGACATGTATAGTTTGTTTTTTTATGAAAATTAGTGGAGTAGATGTTTATGATTCTCATTCAGTTAGACGCTCATTTAAATGACACAATCTTTCACAGTATTCTAAATAAATTCTAATGTCAAGATTTACCTAGTGATTATCACATAATATAGAAAGGCTAATTGCACTATTGAAGGTTAGCATATATGAAAATCTATGTTCCAGAAAGAGTGCTCTAAGGCCCCTTTCACACTTATACAACTTCAAAGTCACGCAATTTTACCGCAATTTCGCAGCGGCTATTTTGCCGTGATTTTGACGCGATTTTCCACGATTTGGGAGCAGTACTACCTTGTACGACTTTGCCACAACTTTGGCATTAACAAATGAAAACATACAGTAGTTGGTATGAATCATGAGGGGGAACTCTGTGCCAAATTTTAAATAAAAAACGGGCGTGGGTTCCCCCCAGGGGCGTACCAGGCCCTTAGGTCTGGTATGGATTGTAAGGGGAACCCCCCCATGCCGAAAAATCAGTGTGGGGGTCATACCAGATCCTTATCCAAGCACGCAGCCCGGCCGGTCAGGAAAGGGGGTGGGGACGAGCGAGCAGCCCCCCCTCCTGAACCGTACCAGGCCGCATGCCCTCAACATGGGGGGGTGGGTGCTTTGGGGCATGTGGGGCGCCCTGTGGGCCCCCCCACCCCGAAGCACCTTGTCAAGTTGATGAGGACAAAGGCCTCTTCCCGACAACCCTGGCCGTTGGTTGTCGGGGTCTGCGGGCGGGGGGATTATCGGAATTCGGGAGCCCCCTTTAATAAGGTGCAAGGTGCAAGGACAAGGTGCTTTGGGGTGCCCCCCCATGCCCCAAAGCACCCACCCCCCCATGTTGAGGGCATGCGGCCTGGTACGGATCGGGGGGGGGGGCGCTCGCTCATCCCAGCCGGTCAGGAAAGGGGGTGGGGACGAGCGAGCAGCCCCCCTCCTGAACCGTACCAGGCCGCATGCCCTCAACATTGGGGGTTGGTGCTTTGGGGCATGGGGGGCGCCCTGCGGGCCCCCCCACCCCGAAGCACCTTGTCCCCATGTTGATGAGGACAAGGGCCTCTTCCTGACAACCCTGGCCGTTGGTTGTCGGGGTCTGCGTACGTGGGGCTTATCGGAATTCGGGAGCTCCCTTTAATAAGGTGCAAGGACAAGGTGCTTTGGGGCGCCCCCCATGCCCAAAAGCAGCCACCCCCCATGTTGAGGGCATGCGGCCTGGTACGGTTCGGGGGGGCGCTCACTCGTCCCCACCCCCATTCCTAACCGGCCAGGCTGCGTGCTCGGATAAAGGTCTGGTATGGATTTTGGGGGGACCCCCATGCTGGTTTTTCGGCATAGGGGGTTCCCCTTAAAATCCATACCAGACCTGAGGGCCTGGTATGCCCCTGGGGGGGGGCCCACACCGGTTTTTTCATTTAAAACTTGGCGTGGTGTTCCCCTTCATGATTCATACCAGACAGCTGTCAGCACTGCCTGCCGCTCATCGCGAAAGGAAAAAAAAGTTTTCCTTTCCCGATCAGCAAGCCAGCGCGACATGCACAGTACCCTGTCACCGAGAAACACAATCTCGCGGTCAGGTACTGTACATGGTATGAGGCTTGTGCTTACGAAGTCGCACTGAAATCGTGTCTATATTATTCAGGTACGATTTGCATACTACTTGAGGGTTTAACATTGAGGTCTATGGAGTACAACTCGCATAGAAGTTGGACCAAAGTAGTGCAGGGACTACTTTCAAGTCGGCACAACTTAAAGTCATGCCAATATGAATGGTAATCATTGAAAATCATGGAGAATGACTTGTCATACGATTTTGCAGTACAAAATCGTGGGACAAGTTGTGTAAGTGTGAAAGGGGCCTAAAGCAGACTTGCCTGAAATCAGCTTTGACATCCCAGAGATTATGCTGACCTGCAGATATTAGTGTTTACTTCTAATAAAGAGTTACCCATTTATTTGTTATGTGTTTCTGAACTGCAGCAGGGAAATATCAGGTCTTTTGCCTGCCAGACAGGATTGTGCCATGTGGCAGAGTTGAGTAAAGGCCACATATAAATTTAATCTGTGTATTTAGTTGTTTGCTTTGAGTTCAGATTTAAAATATTTTATATATGCCTTTCACATTTTTGGCAATATATATGTAATATACCATATTTATCGGCATATAACACGCACAAGCATATAACACGCACCTTCAATTTAGGAGGGAAGTTTCAAGAAAAAAACTAAAATTTTAAATAAGGAACTTTGAAGCAAAATAAGGGTCAGTACCCATCAATGCAGCCTCACCATTGCCCATCTGCAGCCTGATCAATGCCATCTGCTGCCTCACAATTGCCCATCACTGCAGCTTGATCAATGCCCATCTGCAGCCTCACAATTGCCCATCAATGCAGCCTTATCAATGCCCATCTTCAGCCTCACAATTGCCCATCATTGCAGCTTGATGAATGCCTATATGCAGCCTCACCATGGCCATGAATGCAGCCTGATCAATGCCCATCTGCAGCCGCACCTCAGATTACTGCTGCCTCGAAGGGGACGAGGGGGCGGGACAAGCGCCGTCAGATTACATACAGCGAGAATCTCCTGTTTACTCGGCAGCCTCTTTAATACAAAGTTCTATGATAGACAGAACACTGGTCCAATGCTGGCCCAGGAGACAGGACTTCCTATTACAGAGGCCGCTGAGTAAACAGGAGATTCTTGCTGTATGTAATCTGATGGCTCTCGTCCCACCCCCCTCCCTGTTCCCTCCTGGACAGCCCAAATTGCAGTATTGGCGTATAACACACACACTATTTGCACCTGATTTTCAGGGTGAAAAAGAGTGTGTTATACGCCAATAAATACAGTGTATTTATTTTCAGAAACACACAAACATTTCTGATGTGATATTTTCAGGGACAATAAACTTCAATGAACTAAAAAAATTCTTGAGGGAATATCTGTTTCAGATGCTATTGTTAAATCTTTGATATGCTGATGGTAAATTGAGGAAAGTGTTTGCGCAAGACTAGTTCTGGTGTTCTGGAAAAAATAGGCATATAGATACTATATGTGTGCGTACTATATGTGCCCATTCATAGACATGTGCAGAACGAAAATATTTTATTTCCTTTTGGATAGATTTGTTATGTTCCTAATTTCGCTTAGATAATTTGTTTCGGAATTTGATTAGTTTAGTCACGTTTAGTTTGCTTATTGATTTTCTATCAAATTCCAAATTTGTATAATGATTCGAATTCGGATCGGTCAAAAAATGATCGACCGATTCAAATTCTATGTGAAGTATAGCTAGTTGTTAGGGAAGAGGTGGGAAGCCGGCCGGCTCGTCCTTAACAACTGATGACTTATCAGCTGTCATCAGGCTTCCCCGCTGAGAACCGAAATGAAAATGAAAGAATGCCGGCAATATAAAATTCTGAAAATAAAAAGCATGAGGTCCCCCCTCCAATCAATTGGGGTCTGGTATAGGTTTTAAAAGGTGCACCACGCCAACATTTTTTAAAAAATGCCGTGCACCCCCCTTCCTGAACCATACCAGGCCACATGCCCTCAATATGGGGGGTGCTTTGGAGTCAGGATCTGGGGGGCCCTTGTTAAAGGGGGCTTCCAGATTCCGATAAGCCAGTCACCCACAGACCCACACAATCACCGTCCAGGGTTGTGGGGAAGAGGCCCTTGTCCCCAACAACACAGGGAAAAGATTCCCCCTTTTCCTGGCCTTCCGGGCTGCATGCTAGGGTAAGGGTCTGGTATGGATTTTGGGGGGACTCCACAAGGTTTCTTTTTTTTTTGTAATTTCGAAGCGGTATGGATTGGGGGGGGGGGATCACACAGTGGTTTTTTTTTTTAATCTTCTATTGTCGGCTTTCCTTTGTCTACATTTCAGCTGTCAGCAGGAAGCCCGTTGACAGTTGATGAAGACAGCTTCCTGGCCCGCTCCTTAACAAATAGCTATTTTTCACACAGAATTCAAATCGGTCGAATATTTTTGAACCGATCCAAATTCATTTTGAAAAATTTGGAATTTGTTAGAAAATTAATTAACAAAACATAATTTAATACTATTTCATTCGGATTTGCGGATACATCCGAATCTCTGAATAACTCGAAATTAGTCTGAATTTATATCCCGAAATTAATTGCACATCTCTGCCCATTCACACCCTTTGTGTTGGGATGCTCTGGGCAATGTTGCCCAGTGCAGTACCTATGCAAAGACAAGGCAATTTGCCTTGTTTTCATATGGAGTCAGTTTACACTACTGCGTTATGGTGGTGTGCTATGAAGAAAAAAAAAAAAGTACAGCATGCAGTAGTTTTCTTCAGCGCAATGGTTTGTGGCTGAAATCACTGCATCCAAATACCACTGTGTGAAAAAAACTTAATGAAATGTCAGTTCTAACAAAAAAAAAAGAAGGAAAAGTAACCTGCTCGATACATCAGGATGGACACTTGAGCGTTGTGTTCAGTCAGTGCACACGAGCTGCCATGCATTTAACGCTAATGCTAGTGTTAATCAGACCTAAACCATTTGCTAAGTACACATCTTAAACTGCTCCCATTCTTTAGGGGAACTCTTGCCAAAACACTGGACTCAAGCTTAATTGTAGTTTGTCAATACGAATCAAAAATAACCTTTCAACACATTTGCGTAAGGGATAACAAATGCAGGCATCCAGCAAGGATGACCAGATCAGTGGGCTACACCTCAAGGAATAAAGAACCAGATCGAGTACGATAATGTAGCAAAGTCTCTAGCCTCCTAGTCTAATGAGAACCTTCAGGGCCAAAGATAGCTGATATTCTTCTGTATGTGGTGGGTTGTGAGGCATAGTGGGTGCAAGGTGGATAAAGTTATTGGGAGCCAGACACTTCTTGGATGAAAAAGTGGTTTTATTTCTCTTGACAGTCCTTTTTATATTTTGAGGGGAAAGAGGTTTAGGGCCAGGACACTCTTAAGCAGTTCCAATTTCAATTGGCAGACTCCGAGACTTCTATAGGAGGACAGCCATACATGGAAAGGCCCCCAGCAAGGTGCCACATCTGCACGTACAGGATTGCTGTCTCCTATGGCAACAGTCTTTAACAGTTCCTAACACAAATCGCTACAGTCCTCCTTACTTCACTACAACTTCTACTTGTAGTTCTTCAGCCCCTTAAGCTCCTGGTCTCTCACTGGATCCTCCTGACTCACAAGGCTGCTCTGCAAGCGTCACCTCTGCTGGTTGGGTCCCTGAAGTTTCCTGATTCCCCACCGTGCCCATTCGGTGAGAATGCTGCTCTGGTACTTGCTTCAGTTACTCACTGGGTTCCCTGGTAAAGGTGATTGGTCCCTTTGTGGTGACAGCTTCCCTTCTACTTCCGACCACTGACAGGTTGTCTGGCCGGCAGAACCATCACTTATGGTTTGATTGCAAGCTGCAATCCCAACCCTGCGCTGCCCTCTTACTTCTGGATAGGCTCTCACACAACCTGGCAGCCAGATGCCTCCGGGATAGGCCCAATCTCCGGTCTAGCAGCCCAGGGCATACAACACATGTCCACCCAGACAGCCGTTCAGGTGAAAACACAGAACATAGATCACCTGACCTTATCCGAATATATAGGTTCTCCCAGCAGGTCAAGGGATTCAAGAAAACCCCTGCCCATTGGCTGAGATACCCCATATACCCATAACCTGACCTTGGGTTGCCATTCTCGTTTCTAGTACCACTAAGTACCTGGCCACCTAGCGGTAGAAGAGAAAACTGCAACAAGGCCAAACTTAGGGAGAAATCAATGGATCTCTAGCAATTGACCAGGGTAACTACACCTGGCAAGTACATTTGTAAGGAGCTCCCTGACTAAACCCCAGGGTGCTACAATAAAGTTAATTAACACACATAACACCCTTCCAACACCAACAAAACATAAACAATGTAAAAGTTAAAAATAAATGTGATAGTTCAGCAAACCCAGAACAACCACCCAACTAATAAACGCTATGTACAAAATGGAGGGAGCTCACAGTGCAGAATCAAGGCTGGAACAGGAAACAAGGGGAGTAGACTGTCAGAAACCATGAAATCAGACCGAGACAGAACTACAGTTAAATCACACTTGTTTAATAATAAAAGTAAATAGAACAAAACGTAGTCAAAACATAGCCAGTTTTCCGGAACCGGAATGGATAGTCAGACAAGCCAAATGTCAGGGAGCCGTAGTTGAGCGTAGTAAAACAGCAAGCAGGATCTGGAGCCAGAAGGGATGTCAGCAAAGTAAGTCTTTTAACAGGAATGCAGGAGAGCGTCTCTGTGATGTTGACTAAGATGAAGGCAGAGATCCTCGGGGGTGGATGGCTTAAATAGGCAGGACTGATGAGCAGGATATCATCAACAGCTGAGTAAACTGTGGAGAGATAGGAGCTGGCAATTAGCCGACAGCTGAGCGGCCAGCTCAGAGAAGGAAGGGCTGAGCCCAGCCCTGACAGTACCCCCTCCTCAACGACCCCTCCCCCTCGGAGGACCACCAGGCTTGAAGGGAAAACATCTATGGAAATCACAGAGGAGGACAGGGGCATGTACGTCCGAGGATGAGACCCAAGAGCATTCCTCTGGACTGTACCCCTTCCAATGCACCAGGTACTCTATGCACCCACAGAACCTACGGGGGTCAACAATGGACTGTACTTCATACTCCTCATGGTTCTCAACCTGTACAGGGTGAGGATGTGGCAACGAGGTGGTAAAGCAGTTGCAGACCAAAGCTTTTAATAAGGATACATGAAATGCATTCAAAATACGCATGTTAGAAGGAAGATCTAACGCGTAAGCCACTGGGTTAATCCTGCAAAGAATACGCACTTCAGTGAGGGAACACGAAGTCGGAGGTTGTGAGATGACAGCCAGACCCCATCCCCAACCTGGTAGGAAGGCGCAGGCGTTTGTGTTCAGCATGGAGTCTGTACCTATCATTATCAAAGCCTCCTGGACTTGTGCCCAAGTGGAACGAAGACCACGGAGATGCTCCTCTAACACAGGAATACTCTGCAGAACAAATGAGTCAGGCAACATGGAAGGTTGGAAACCATAGTTCACCATAAACAGGGACAATCGGGAAGCAGAATTCAAGGCCCTATTGTAAGCAAACTCTGCCCACGGTAATAGGTCTGACCAGTTGTTATGATGGTCAGAAATATAGCAATGTAGGAATCTCTCCAAGGACTGATTGGCTTGTTCTGCGACCCCATTAGATTGTGGGCTATATGCAGAGGAAAAAGCAAGCTGAATTCCCAACTGTGCACAAAAGGTTCGCCAGAGCCGGGACACAAACTGACTACCCCTATTTGAGATAATCACCTTGGGTTGCCCATGTAAGCGAAAGATCTCCCGAGCAAAAATGGAAGCCAGTTCCTTAGAAGTGGGCAACTTCTTAAGTGGAATATATGAGACAACTTTGAGAACCGGTCAACCACCATAAGGATAACTGTGTTGCCATGAGAGTTTGGTAACTTAACAATGAAATCCATAGACAGGTGGGTCCAGGGCCTCTCTCCATTGGGTATGGGTTGTAGGAGGCCCACTGGAAGATGTCGTGGAGTCTTACTCTGAGCACACAAGGAACAGGCAGCCATGAAGGCGGTTACATCAGCACGTAGACTAGGCCAACAGAATTGTTGGGAAAAAGCCCAAAAGAGTTGATGCTTCCCAGGGTGGCCAGCAGCCTTGGGAGAATGGTAAGTCTGGAGCAGTACGGAGACTCTCTGGGACAAAGCAGCAGTCATGGACCTGAGCAGCAAGAATTTTGTCACCCAAAGGAGGAAGTGAGACTGGTGCGAACCAGAATACGGCCAGAATATGATTAGGAGGAATCACAGGAACCGAAACCAACTCCAACTTGGAAGTGGAGGAAAATTGTCGTGACAAGACATCAGCCCTTACATTCTTAGTGTCAGGTCACCTGAGGCCAGGTGACATGATGCACACCGTTTGGGTCAGGAGTGCACCGCTGACTGCTGCAGATGGAAGTCTGGGTGGTTAAGGAAGGCAGGTCCACTGGAGCACCAACACGGATCCCGAAGGGAGCTAGAGCATAAGATTCCCCAGGGCGCGGAGTCTAAGAGCCAGCAGGTGTTCACCAGAGCCTCTAGTGGTGAGGATGGACTGCGCTGCAACTGGCTCCAGGTCGTGGCCCCCAGGGTCTCCCAGCTCACGCTCACAGTAGGCTACAAGAGGATAGAGAGGAAGCAGCAGCCCAGGATATCAAGAGATAGTAAGGAGATAAGCCAAAGGTCGGGGCGACTAGCAGACAAGGATAAACATAGAACACGCCAAAGGTCAGGGTCACAAGCAAGCAGGGATAGTCGAGAACAAGCCAAGATCCGTAACTGGAATCAGATGTAGAAGACACAGCAAGTAGCACACAAAAGCTAAACACACAAAATTGATCAGCAGGGCTGGCTTGCAGTGCACAGGTTAATATAGAGTTCTCAGATAGGGGCTGGGGTAGAGCCATGCTTAGAGGAGAGATTATTTAAGCAGCCAGGTGAGAGTGGCTGGCCTCTAAAGGTGAACACATGGAGGAGAGGTAAGCTGACAGACAAACACTACTGCATATTCATGACACTTAGTACCGCGTAAGAATGAGACAATGTAATTGAAACTTGACAAGAAAAGAGCCTATCGCACTCTTCTGGGAGAGAGGCGTTTAGCCTCAGACAAGAGTGTGAGATTCTTATGGTCAGTAAGGATGAGAACTGGTGGTACCTTCAAGGAGATGTCTCCATTCTTTCAGGACCAAAATGATCGCCAACAACTCTCTGTCACTAGGGATGAGCTTCGAGTTCGAGTCGAACTCATGTTCGACTCGAACATTGGCTGTTCGCAAGTTCGCCGAACATCGAACAATTTGGGGTGTTAACGGCAAATTTGAATGCCACGGAACACCCTTTAAAAGTCTATGGGAGAAATCAAAAGTGCTATTTTTAAAGGCTTATATGCAAGTTATTGTCATAAAAAGTGTTTGGGGACCTGGGTCCTGCCCCAGGGGACATGGATCAATGCAAAAAAAGTTTTAAAAACGGACGTTTTTTCAGGAGCAGTGATTTTAATAATGCTTAGTCAAACAATAAAAGTGTAATATCCCTTTAAATTTCGTAGCTGGGGGGTGTCTATAGTATGCCTGTAAAGGGGCGCATGTTTCCCGTGTTTAGAACAGTCTGACAGCAAAATGACATTTCGAAGGAAAAAACACATTTAAAACTACCCGCGGCTATTGCATTGCCGACAATACACATAGAAGTTCATTGATAAAAACGGCATGGGAATTCCCCACAGGGCAACCCCGAACCAAAATTTAAAAAAAAAATGACGTGGGAGTCCCCCTAAATTCCATACAAGGCCCTTCAGGTCTGGTATGGATATTAAGGGGAACCCCGGCCAAAATTTTTTAAAAAAATGACGTGGGGTTCCCCCTAAATTCCATACAAGGCCCTTCAGGTCTGGTATTGATTTTAAGGGGAACCCCGCGCCAAAAAAAACAAAAAAATGGTGTGGGGTCCCCCCAAAAATCCATACCAGACCCTTATCCGAGCACGCAACCTGGCAGGCTGCAGGAAAAAAGGGGGGGGACGAGAGTGCGCCCCCCCTCCTGAACCGTACCAGGCCACATGCCCTCAACATTGGGAGGGTACTTTGGGGTAGCCCCCCAAAACACCTTGTCCCCATGTTGATGAGGACAAGGACCTCATCCCCACAACCCTGGCCGGTGGTTGTGGGGGTCTGCGGGCGGGGGGCTTATCGGAATCTGGAAGCCCCCTTTAACAAGGGGACCCCCAGATCCCGCCCCCCCCCGTGTGAAATGGTAAGGGGGTACTTACCCCTACCATTTCACCAAAAAACTGTCAAAAATGTTAAAAATGACAAGAGACAGTTTTTGACAATTCCTTTATTTAAATGCTTCTTCTTTCTTCTATCTTCCTTCATCTTCTGGTTCTTCTGGTTCTTCCTCCGGCGTTCTCGTCCAGCATCTCCCCAGCGGCGTTTTCTATCTTCTTCTCCTCGGGCCGCTCGGCACCCATGGCATGGAGGGAGGCTCCCGCTCTTCTCTTCATCTTCTTCTTCTTCTCTTCTTCCTTCTTCTCTTCATTTTCTTCTCCGGGCCGCTCCGCACCCATGCTGGCATGGAGGGAGGCTCCCGTTGTGTGACGGCCTCTCCTCGTCTGACGGTTCTTAAATAACGGGGAGCCGGGCCACCCGGTGACCCCGCCCCCCTCTGACGCACGGGACATGACGGGACTTCCCTGTGGCATTCCCCGTGATGTCACAGGGAAGTCCCGTCAAGTCACCGTGCGTCAGAGGGGGCGGGGTCACCGAGTGGCCCCGCCCCGTTATTTAAGAACCGTTAGATGAAGAGACGCCGTCACACAGCGGGAGCCTCCCTCCATGCCAGCCTCCACCCGGAGAAGAAAATGAAGAAGAGAAGAAGGAAGAAGAGAAGAAGAAGATTAAGAGAAGAGCGGGAGCCTCCCTCCATGCCATGGGTGCGGAGCGGCCCGAGGAGAAGAAGATAGAAGACGCCGCGGAGAAGATGCTGGACGAGAATGCCGGAGGAAGAACCAGAAGAGCCAGAAGATGAAGGAAGATAGAAGAAAGAAGAAGCATTTAAATAAAGGAATTGTCAAAAACTGTCTCGTCATTTTTAACATTTTTGACCGTTTTTTAGTGAAATGGTAGGGGTAAGTACCCCCTTACCATTTCACACAGGGGGGGGCGGGATCTGGGGGTCCCCTTGTTAAAGGGGGCTTCCAGATTCCAATAAGCCCCCCGCCCGCAGACCCCCACAACCACCGACCAGGGTTGTGGGGATGAGGCCCTTGTCCTCATCAACATGGGGACAAGGTGTTTTGGAGGGCTACCCCAAAGCACCCTCCCAATGTTGAGGGCATGTGGCCTGGTACGGTTCAGGAGGGGGGGGGGCCGCACTCTCGTCCCCCCCTCTTTTCCTGCGGCCTGCCAGGTTGCGTGCTCGGATAAGGGTCTGGTATGGATTTTTGGGGGGACTCCACGCCGCTTTTTTGTTTTCTTTTGGCGCGGGGTTCCCCTTAAAATCCATACCAGACCTGAAGGGTCTGGAATGGAATTTAGGGGGAACCCCACATCATTTTTTTTTTAAATTTTGGCCGGGGTTCCCCTTAATATCCATACCAGACCTGAAGGGCCTTGTATGGAATTTAGGGGGACTCCCACGTCATTTTTTTTTTTTAAATTTTGGTTCGGGGTTGCTCTGTGGGGAATTCCCATGCCGTTTTATCAATGAACTTCTATGTGTATTGTCGGCAATGCAATAGCCGCGGGTAGTTTTAAATGTGTTTTTTCCCTCGAAATGTCATTTTACTGTCAGACTGTTCTAAACATGGGAAACATGTGCCCCTTTACAGGCATACTATAGACACCCCCCAGCTACAAAATTTAAAGGGATATTACACTTTTATTGTTTGACTTTAAGCATTATTAAAATCACTGCTCCTGAAAAAACGGCCATTTTTAAAACTTTTTTTTGCATTGATCCATGTCCCCTGCGGCAGGACCCAGGTCCCCAAACACTTTTTATGACAATAACTTGCATATAAGCCTTTAAAATTAGCACTTTTGATTATTCATGTTCGTGTCCCATAGACTTTAACGGTGTTCGTGTGTTCGAACGAACTTTTTTCCTGTTCGCATGTTCTGGTGCGAACCGAACAGGGGGGTGTTCGACTCATCCCTATCTGTCACCAATTTCTTAATTGCACTCTGCAGGTGACAATTTCTTGGAAAAGTAGCCACAAGGATGCAAAGCGCTCTCAGAGGTAGGACGTTGAGACAGAAGGGCATCAACTCCAGTCTTAGAAGCATCAGCCTCAAGGATAAAAGGTAACATAGGATCAGGATGTGCCAACACAGGAGCAGAAACAAAGGCAGCCTTGAGACTCTCAAAGGCCTTAACGGACTCCAGAGACCAACTCTGTAGGTTACTGTCCTTTCTGGTCATATCAGTCAGGGGCTTGACCAGAGATGAGAAGTTACGAATAAACTTCCGATAATAGTTGGCAAAGCCCAGGAAACACTGCAGAGGGCGTAAACCCACAGGTCGGGGCCACTGTAGGACTGCTGAAAGTTTCTCTGGGTCCATCGAAACACCAGTAGTGGAAATTACATAACCCAGGAATTTAACCTGTTCACGATGGAACTCGCACTTCTCTAATTTACAATACAGATTGTTCTCTCTTAGTTTCTGAAGCACACGACAGACATCTGTGTGGTGGCTCTCCAGGGACTTGGAAAATCGAGATAAGCCACCACACATAACTGCAACAAATCTCGGAGGACATCGTTAATGAATTCCTGGAAAACTGCCGGGGCATTACCAAGGCCAAAAGGCATTATGAGCTATTTATAATGGCCTGTTCTGGTATTAAACTCAGTTTTCTACTCGTCGCCCACTTTAATCCTCACGAGATTGTATGCCCCTCTCAAATCAAGCTTCGTGAAAATCGTTGTTCCCTTGAGGTGGTCAAATAACTCCATAAACAATGGAATCGGATAGGCATTCTTAATCGTGAAATGATTGAGACCCCTATAATACAAGGTCTCAGTTCACCACTCTTCTTCACGAAGAAGAAACCAGCACCAGCAGGGGATGAGGATTTGCGGATGAAACCTCGAGAAAGTGCGTCTCCAACATACTCCTCCATGGCCCTATCCTCCAAGACGGACAAAGGGTAAACCCGGCCACGAGGGGGTATGGCACCAGGTTGAAGGTCAATTGCACAATCATACGGCCGGTGTGCAGGCAAACTACCGGCTTGACCTTTGTCAAAGACATTGCTAAAATCGCGGTACTCCTCCGGCAGGGAGGAGAGTGAAGAGGTGCACAGGACCTTGGCTACCTTCTGTAAGCAGGTCTTACTGCATTGTGGCGACCAGGAGAGAACCTCAGCATGGAGCCAATCAAAAAAGGGGTTGTGCCTCTGCAACCAAGGATAACAATTAACCAGCGGAAACTTAGGTGAGGAAATTACTTGGAATTGGATTATCTCAAGGTGAAGAGCCTCTACGGCCATGGACAATGGAACTACAGCCTGCCCATGTGACTCTCATGAGTCACATGGGAAGGCTGTAGGGGGTCTCCCGTCAAGAGCCTCAATGGCAAGTGGAGTATCACGCAGCTGCAGCGGAATCAAGTGCTTCGATACAAAGGCAGCATCAATGAACAGGCCTGCTGCCCCAGAGGTGATTAGAGCCTGTATCTCGACGGATGACTCAGCCCAAAAAAGGGTGACAGAAACCAGGGGCTTATCCTTCTGGATAACTGGGGACAAAACCACGCCACCTAAGGTCTGTCCATGACAGGACCTCAAGGTTCGGGCGTTCCCTGGACAGGTAGGACAAGACTTAAAAAAGTGACCCGCCTGGCCACAATAAAGGCACAACCTCACCCTCCTCCTAAAGGTTTTCTCATCCGCAGAGAAACCTGTGAAGCCCAAGTGCATGGGTTCATCTTCACTGACTGACTCGGTACCAGGAGGCATGGAAGGTGAGGGAGGCCCGGGTGGGACTGCAAAGCTCGGAGGCAATTGTACAGGAGGCTTCTGCAAGCGCTCCTTAAATAAGGGTCTCTGAGTCTGGAGTCAATGAGGATGGCAAACGTGATCAACTTCTCCAGCTCAGTGGGTATATCTCGGGCTGCTATCTCATCCTTGATGGAATCCGAGAGACTATGAGAAAAAGTAGCCACGAGGGCCTCATTGTTCCAAGCAACCTCTGCTGCCAGAGTACGGAATTCAATGGCGTAGTCGGCAACAGTTCTTGTACTCTGATGGACATGAGGCACTTGGCAGCGGAAGCGGAGCATGCGGGAACGTCAAATACCCTTTTTTTTTTCAAATTGTTTATTTATTGAATGTTTACAAGGTAAACAAGGATATAGCAGTACACATGTACATCAAATGAAATAACATGAAAATAGAGTCCATCTAATGGAATCCAAAGCATCCCATGTTATGAACAACATGGATATAAATAAAATATTGAGTGATTGACAGATAATATATACACATCTTGGTGAAGGGGAGAAATTATGGTTCGAAAAGAGATCAACAATAGTTTGTATAAAGTATTAATTAACTGCGTGAACATCATGTCTGCTTGGATTTCTCCAAATTGTATTCAGAAGCATCCCAAGGTTCCCAAATTTTATCAAAACTAGGAAGAGTCTCCTCAATAATAGCTTTAAGATGCTCCATCCTACGAATATCTGCTATGATATTTAGAAATTGCGCAAAAGTAGGAGGAGCATTGGTCAACCAGCATTGAGGAATGGCCCGTTTAGCTGCTAGCAAAATGAAGGCCATCAGTTTCCTACGAAACTTGGACATTTTTTCGATTGGAAGGCCTAACAGAAGGTGTATTGGTTGGAAGGGGATGGGAAGATTCAGGATCTTCTCTAGTAGTGTGTGAATCTGTGTCCAAAAGGGCAACAATACGGGGCAATCCCTAAATATATGATAATGAGTGCCTATGGACTCACCACATCTCCAACATAGACCTGAAGTTGTCAATTTATGTTTCACCAGGAAATCTGGAGTCCTGTACCAAAACATACAGATTTTATAGGCAGTTTCTTTTTGGGTCACACCTCTGGATACTTTAGAAGTAGCGTCCCAGATCTCTCTACATTCTCGTAGTGTAATAGGCCTATTTAAAATGTGGGACCATTTACGCATGTATGGGTGCATGTGTTCCGTAATAATAGGGGTTTCTTGCAAAATTTTATATATAGTGGAAATTAGGCGGGGTTTATGAGGGCCTCTAGAACAGGTCAATTCAAATTGTGTGGGAATGGATAATGTCAGTTGTGGTAATTTTTTGGAGAAAAAATGTTTAATTTGGAGAAATTAGCAAAAAGATTCTTCGGGATTTCATGTTTAGATTGTAGTTCTGAGAAGGTATATAGTTTGTACGTCACCGGATAAACTATATGGCGTAGCTGGAATATACCTGCTTTCGTCCAAGGCAACATGGCTTCGTAGGATAGACTATCAGGGATTTCTGGGTTAAAGGTAATATTTATTAAAGAAGAACATGGGGATGTGAGTGAGAATTTACCCGAACTTTTTTTCCAAATTGAAAGTGTGAAAAGCATTGGATTTAGGCAGATCTTACGCAATTGGGCGAAAAACTTATCAGTAGATGGCCATAACAAGCTACATGGATGAGCTGGGGTTGTGATACTCATCTCGATTTCGGACCATTAGGGGCATATCTAGACGTCCACGAGGCTATAGCCCTCAAGTGTGTAGCATAGTAGTATTTGATTATGTCCGGCTCTCCTAGGCCGCCTCTGTCTGGGGCTGTAAGGAGAATTGAGCTGGCTATTCTGTGAGATTTATTATTCCATATAAAATTTCGAAAATTTCTTTGGAGGGTTTTGAGCTGAGACATCGGGATCATCACTGGCAAGGTTTCAAAGAGATAAAAAAGTTTTGGAAGAATCGACATTTTTAGGATGTTTACCCTACCTAAAAGGGAGAGAGGGAAGTTCGTCCAGGTTTTCAATAGATTGTTGATTTCAGTAAACAAAGGAGGGGTGGATCCAGGGGGAAGGCAACGGGGCAATTGCCCCCTCCGAGAATATGGGTCAGTAAATGTGCGGGCAGGCATCGCTGTGGGTGAGAGAGCCGGCGGGCGGCTCCGCGGCTGAAAGCACAGGCAGCTCCGGTGGGGAGAGACAGCGGGCAGCTCTGATGGGGAGGGACAGCGGACGGCACTGTTGGTGAGCAGCTGTGCGGCTGCTGGCCAATAAGGGAGCCGGCGGGCGGAGGAGCAGAGAGATAACACCATCTCTCACCGCCCATCATCTGCCCTGCATCCCTGCAGTTCCGCCCTCACTGTGTGTGCAGTGTGCAGGCAGCCACGGCAGCAGAGGGATTACATCATCTCTCTGCTGCTTGACTGGGACACAGCAAGAGACGATTATAGTAGGCAAGTAACAATCCACAACGTGTGGCATGGGACGTGGCAAGTAACAATCCGCAACATGTGGCATGGGATGTGGCAAGTAACAATCCACAACGTGTGGCATGGGACGTGGCAAGTAACAATCCGCAACATGTGGCATGGGATGTGGCAAGTGACAATTTGCAACGTGTGGCATGGGACGTGGCAAGTCACAATCTGCAATGTGTGGCATGGGACGTGGCAATTGACAATCTGCAATGTGTTGCATGGGACGTGGCAAGTGACAATCTGCAACGTGTGGCATGGGACGTGGCAAGTGACAATCTGCAATGTGTGGCATGGGAGGTGGCAAGTGACAATCTGCATCTGGTGACAGGCGACATGGCAAGTGACAATCCGCAACGTCTGGCATGGGACGTGGCAAGTGACAATCTGCAACATGTGGCAAGTGACAATCTGCATCTAGTGACAGGCGACATGGCAAGTGGCAATCCGCAACGTGTGGCAGGTAACAGTGGCAAGTGACACGCTCGGGGCTCCCACTGATTCTGCATTATGGTGAGTTGAACTATTTCTTTTTTTATAACCATGTAATATTAGTAATAATGCGCTTCAATCATCCTGACACCATAACAACCATGGTGCCGTGATGATTAAAGCGCTAACACCAGCCATTTCCCCATTAAATTTACCCCCAAAAAAGGATTTTCTGGCAGTGCCCCTCCCGAGACTAGGCTCTGGATCCGCCCCTGCCTGGAAAAGAGTAGAATAGGAAGAAGTCAAATAAACTCCAAGGTATTTTAGTGACTGAGGACACCAGCGATAATTAAAGTTGCCTTGTAGGGTCGAGAGTGCATCTGCCGAAATATTAACAGGGAGTGCTTCTGTTTTGGATGAGTTGATTTTATAACCGGATATATCTTCTAATAGGGCTAAGGTTGTGTGTAGTGAGGTAAGTGATATGTGAGGGTGAGTTAGAGTTAATAGGATGTCGGCCACAAAAAGTGACAATTTGTATTCCCGCTGTCTCAACTGAACTCCACTTATGTCTGGGTGGGATCTAATAGCCTCTGCCAGGGGTTCCAAGCTAAGGATAAAAAGTAGGGGAGAGAGGGGACAACCCTGGCGAGTGACATTAGTTAGAGTAAATGATGGGGACATATGGGAAGCCATCTGCACTTGGGATGTCGGTGTGGAATAAAGTGTTTTCAACGCTTGTACAAAGGGGCCAGAGAAGCCATATCTACGTAAAATAGCAAACATGAATGACCAATTCAAGCGGTCAAATGCCTTCTGGGTGTCTAGGCTAAGGATCAAGGCAGGCTAGTTTTTGTCAGGAGGTCAATGAGATCAACTGTTCTCCTAGTGTTGTCCCCTGCCTGTCTAGTGGGGACAAACCCGACCTGATCCCTATGTACAAGCGACGGGAGGAGTAAAGAAAGTCTGTTGGCCAAAATTTTAGTAAAAATTTTATAGTCAGAATTTAGGAGGGCAATGGGGAGATAATTGTCTGGTAAAGAGGGGTTTTTCCCGGGCTTCGGAATGACTGTAATGAAGGCATGTAGAAATTGGGAATGGGGAAATGTACCTGACATTAGCGAGGAGAGCAGATTAGCCATGTGGGGTAACAGAACTGGAAGGAAACCTTTAAAATAGGGGTAAGAAAGTCCATCAGGACCAGGAGCCTTATGATTAAGGAGCTGATTCACTACCTTAGTAATGTCTTCACCAGAAATGGGGGAATTTAGTCCCATGCGCTCCTCAGTGGATATTGTGGGGAGTCTCAAAGATTCCACAAAGGAGTCAAATTTTCCCTGGGTAAATTGAAAATTCGGGTCTGTTGATAAACAGTTGTACAATTCTTGGTAAAAGTCACCAAAGACCTTGGACATATTACGAGGACAATATGTGGGTTCACCATTAGGCTGTATTAAATGGTCAGGAACTGAAGTAGATGCTCTAGGTCTCAATTTGTTAACCAACATTTAATGGAGTTTGTTGGCAAACTCGTAAAATTTTTGCTTGGACCATAGATTGGATTTGGTAAATTTAGTCAGATCCAAGGATTTGATGCGATTACGCAATGAGACCACAGCTCTGAGGCGGGGCACTGAAGGGAGACTGAGTAGGCGTTCCTCTGCTTTAGATAGATTGTCTAAAAGGGATGATCTCTGAATTTCACGATCTCGTTTGTAACGAGAACCTGCAGAGATGCACTCCCCTCTGAAAAAAGCCTTATGGCTTCCCACAGGGTGGACGCCCCAGAGACTGAACCCTCATTAAGTTCGAAAAATTCCTTCAACTTTCCCTGCAAATGGAGATGAATCTCAGGCACCTTGAGGAGAGACTCATTGAGGCGCCAATGGCATGTTCTAGGTGTGGGCTTTGACAGAAGGAGATCCAGGACAATGGGTGCATGGTTCGACCATGTTATAGATATACATTTCGGAATTCACCACATAGGGCAGAAGGGGTGCGGAGACAAAAAAATTATCTAGTCCGGTATATAATTTATGAGGTGGGAAGTCAAATGTAAATTGTTTGGCCAATGGATGTTTTACCCTCCATGTGTCAAACAGATTATGAAATCTTATCAATTTCTGGAATGCAGTGGAAAGCTTCTGAATCTGAGGGGGTGGGGTATGCAAAAAAAGGGCGAGTCTATCCTTAGTTGGTGACATACAAACATTAAAGTCTCTTCCGATGACTAAATAGGGTTGACAGTAAGGCTGGAGATGCTCAAAAAGAGTTTCCATGAACCCAATCTGACCAGTATTGGGCGCATAGACTTTGGTCAGGGTGAAAGAGACGTTGTTGTGATCACAATTCAGGAGTATAAATCTACCCTGGGGGTCTGCATAAGAGCATTTAACCTGGATGGAAGAGGAGCGCTTCAACAGAATAGCCACACCAGCCTTCCCGGTTGGGTCAGAAGCTATGAAGGCAGTAGGAAATTGTTTAGAAGCAAATTTAAATGTACCGTTTGCTTTAAAATGAGTCTCCTGAATCATGATCACGTCAGCCTTTGAAGACTTGAACTCCTTCAGCGCCAGCCAAATTTTGCAGCCCAAATCCTTAAGGTTGCAGGAAAAATACTTACAGCCATATTTCAAATATGTGTACAAAGCACTTGATGTAATCATAAAATAGCGAGGATGTGTATACCATGATGTATGGAACATTAAAACATAAACATTATCTGCAATCAGATGGACAAGAAGAGAGATGTTTACCAATTTTGGATCAAAAAGAGATCCCATGCAAAAAATTTTAGTATAAGAAAAACAAAAAGAAAAAAAAATAGAAAAAAATAAACAGAAATAAGATTAAAAAGAAAAAGTGGAAAAAAACCTGAATAGGATCAAAAAGGATCCATATTAAAAAGAAAAACAAAAAAAAGAAACTTGAGAAAAAAAGTTTCTCAGGGGGTCACATTCCTGGTTCATGACCATAATGGAAAAAAGGGGGGGGCATGACAGCCTACGAAACCGGTCACAGAGGTCTCAGCCCCATCCGAACATCGATTAACAGAGTAGGCAGAGAACAATCTACCTATAACAGATAGCTAGTTATAGAGTCAGGGATTATATGTAATTTAAGGCAACTAAAATAGAACTGTGGACTTTGAACAGAAAGTCAGAGGTTGTGTAAGCCAAGAGAAGAACGCGACTTATTATGACAGAGGGAGATCCAAATTTGGGCCGTCTGGGAGTCTCAGGTGAGGCCCTTTGATGGTACTGCTCTTTGAGGGGTTACAGGTGCCTTCCGCGACCTTTGACGAACTGGGGTCCAAATCTTCGCAGGTGTAGACAGGGATCGAGAAGGTGTAATCTGGGACTGTAGATCTTCATCTGGAATCGGGGGTAGTCTCAGGCCCCTGACAAAGGACTCACATTCCTGTAAGTCTCTCATGGAATGTTGTGTTCCATCCTTGGTGACTGACAAACGAAAGGGGAAACCCCATCGATAAGGGATTTGATTTTGTTGTAGATGGGAAGTAACTGGTCGCAGAGCTTAGCGCTTTCCCAGGGTGATAGGCGATAAGTCGTTGAAAATTTGAATCTTCGCGCCTTTAAATTCCACTCGGGACCTATTGCGGGTGGCAGTGTTCAGGGCTTCCTTGCTCTCATAGAAATGAAAGCGCGCAATGATGTCCCTGGGGTTAGCACCTGGGGGAGGTTTAGGAGCCAATGATCTGTATGCCCTGTCGAGGCGCCAATCTATGTCAGGACTGTGGGGAGCCAATGTAACAAAGAGGGCAAAAAGGTAGGGGCGTATTTCTTTGTCAGAAACATTTTCAGGACCCCCCCCGGATTCGTAGGTTCTGACATCTCTCCCTGTTCTCGAGGTCCTCCTGCTGCATCTGTAGTTGTGTAACTGTATTTTTTAAAGTGACGTTTTCTTTCTCTAGTGCATGTACATAGTGGACCATGTCGTCAAACTTGGACTCCAGCGTGACTGTGCATTCCCCCAATTGGTCAATCTCACTTCTAAGTTCATGGGCAAGCTTGCTTACCTCTTTGGTGATGGTCTGGGTGATGCTGTGAAGCAAAGCCTGCAGCTTAGTGTCCAACACGTCCACTGTCACAGGTAGTGACATGGTGGGAGAGGCAGACGAATATGAAGATCCTGGGTGGTGGGGATGATCTGTGGTGAGAAGAGAGGAGCCAGCCAGCATGATCGTATCAGTTGCGATCATGTCAGTTATGATCACGGCGGACGGAGGAGAACTCGAGGCCGGGGATTGCGGCCTACGGAGGAAGCGATCCATAGGCTGGGCGGGCCTGGATGCGGCCTGTGATGTGTGACCTCGGTATAAGTGCCTCTGATCACCGATCTTCCCCATAAACTGATTGCGATGTAGCTGGAAGATTCCCCGAGCTGTGGATGCGACTACCGGGTCTGTGGCTGCTATAATAGCGGAGCGGGAGGTTTCGATGTACGAACGGAGGACGGAGCTCAGATCCTAAGCGTCTGTCATCTTAGCAAGCCGCGCATGTGCCCCCTTCAAATACCCTTTTAATGGAGGACACAAACTCAGGGTAACTAAAGACAACAGGTTTTTGCGTCTCCTATAGAGGGTTTGCCCAGGCCAAGGCTCTCTCAGAAAGCAAAGATATCACGAAACCTACTTTGCTTCTGTCTGTGGGAAACGTCTGGGGCAGCATCTCAAAGTATATCTCAACCTGGTTGAGAAACCCTGTGCATTGAACTGGATCGCCCCCAAATTGCTGGGGAAGCGGAGCGGAACCAGACATACCTCTTATAGAGGTAATACTCGAGGCAGGTGTCTGCACAGAGACTGGCGCAGCAGCAGGGACGGCCTGCAATACAGGTTTTACTGTATTCTACTGTTGGAAACCATGAAATCTGACCAAAACAGAAGTACAGTTAAATCACACTTGTTTAATAATAAAAGTAAATAGAACAAAACGTAGTCAAGACATAGCCAGAGTTCAGGAACCGGAACGGATAGTCAAACAAGCCAAACGTCAGGGAGCCAGAGATGAGCATATTAAAACAGCCAGCAGGATCTGGAGCCAGAAGGGATGTCAGCCAAGCAAATCTTAACAGGAATGCAGGGGAGCATCTCTGTGATGTTGTCTAAGGTGAAGGCAGAGACCCTCTGGGCTGGATGGCTTAAGTAGGCAGGACTGACGAGCATCAACAGCTGAGTAACTGTGGAGAGATAGGAGCTGGCAATTAGCCAACAGCTGAGCAGCCAGCGCAGAGAAGGAAGGGCTGAGCCCAGCCCTGAAATAGAGCAAGGTACAGGATGCAGGGAACAGCATGCTGGGTGAAGAGTACAGGGAACTAGAAGCAGGTTACAGGATACAAAGCAAAGGATCAGAGAGGGACACAGCCACAGGTAGAGTGCTGAAGTGCTGATCATCAAGGAAGGGATTAAATACTTTCCCAGCAGGCAGTATCAGGTGCAGCCTAATTACTTGGTTAAGTTGGCTGCCGAAAGACACTCGATGATGGCCACCGAAACAGCATCCTTAAACTCTGGGAACAACAATGTAACCAGCAGGTGACCTAGGTCCTGACATGAGTCCTGATAACCCCCCCTTGAGTCTGCTTTGAGTCTGAAAGTTTATGTGGGTGCAGGATAAGTCCAAAAAGGTCTCCCCTCTTCAGCGTCTGGGGACTCTCTTGATCTCTTCAGGCTAGAGTCTTTTGACCTTCTGGGATGGTGTGCCACCTGAGTCTGGTAACTGGCGCCCACCACCACCGCCTGGAAGCTGGCTGGGCACACTGACACCGGCGTGCGAAAGCTGGCTGGACTCCCCGCTTGCCAGATCGCTGAAGAGGTGCAAAATTTGGAGCTTGCATTTCTCTAATGCAACACATGTCCCAATGCTAGGATACCAAAGGCCACATGAAAGCTCAATACCAGAATTTCTGGTCCATACAGGCACCTAACGCCAGGGTATCCTTTCGCAACTGGACCTTCCCACCTGGTTTTTCAGAAACTGCTTTGCACTCTAGCAGCTAAGCAGGTCTACCCAAGGCATCAGTCACCCAACCCGGTCCCCAAATGCACCTGGGATTGCAGAGATACTGCCTAGGTCAGGGCAAGGTTCAGATGGAACTTTGCCCTTCCCTAGAAGACCTAAACTACTGTGTCTGAACTGGTGAACACAGCTCTCACATCCAAAGTGGGTACCCAGACTACCAGGCTTTGGCATAACAGACAGTTGGCAACTAATTTAGGACAGGAAGCAATAGGGATCTTAGACCTAACAGGTAACCCATGTCAGGCATGCAAAAAACATGGAGGTACAATATTAGACCCAACAGCTGATGAGACCCAAACCCTGGTACTGAAGATCATCTGGGCATCGGGCACCAGACCATTGGAGGCAGCCTGGGCATCAGGCACCAGACCATCAGAGTCAGGCTGGGCACCAGGCACAAAACTATTAGGCTGGGCATCGGGCACAGAACCATTAGGCTGGGCATCAGCCACAGAACCATTAGGCTGGGCATTGGCCACAGAACCATCAGGCTAGGCAACTGACAGAGGATCAGGGAGGTCAGGCAGAGGATCAATGGAGTCAGACTGGATGGTAAGCAGGGGATCAGTGGCATCAGACTAGATATGGGTAGCAGGTTGAAGCATGATAGAGTCAGACCAGGAGGCTTGAACATGGACTCGATACATAGTGGCTTTGGGAAATGGTGGAAGACCTCACTTGGCTGAATGAATCAGTCTGTCCCAGGGATGAATAGAACTTCTTAAACAGGCTTGAGCAGATGTATTTTTGATAGGGTGAGGCAAGGTTACTGAAAGTCCTGAATATAAGAAGGCAGAAGGCAGGGGAGAGGATGAGTCAGGATTAAACTGACCCATAGTGGAGGCAGTGGCAAGTAGGTCTAGAGCAGAAGACTCAGTTAACATGGGCTGGACTGGAAGAACTGGTATGGCGCAAGGCTTGACCAGAACAACTGGCATGCAGGCAGGCTGGACTGGAACAACCAACATGGTGGCAGACTGGACTAGAACAACTGGCGTGGAGGCAGCCTGGACTGGAATAACTGGCATAGAGGCAGGCTGGACCAGAAAACAACTGGCGATGAGGTGGACTGGACCAGAACATCTGGCATGATGCAGACTGGACTGGATCAGCAAACATGGGGTGGACTGGACTGGATCAGAAAGTGTTGAGGCAGAGGAAATTTTTATTTTTATATATATATATATTTTTTTCTATTATCATTATCTTAAGAATAAAGGATATAGTTTTATCCATGACTCGTTTGGTGGAATAATATCTGCCTTTTTTTTTTAGATATATAGATATAACCAGAGGTATAAGTCCACTTTGGATAATTTTCAATATTATCAAGCTTAATATGTTTCATTTTTGCTATCTATAACGATATTCCCTACCCTGGTCTGATTTAGTCTAGCCAGATATTTGTACAATGAAAAAAACTATTACTCTTGTATAAATATCTAATAATATATGATGTTTTAAACTGACACCTACACACAGGTATATTAATGTTTGCATTCTTTTTATTATGTGTATACTGTATGGTCCCTGGTGTCTGCTTCTCCTTTATGCATTATTAAGTATACCTTGGCCAAATAGTGAGGCGAACGTATCATTAAAGAATACATTTTCTTGATATTTATGGTGGCTTTATTTGTCCCCATTTGAGTTGATCTTAGTCTACACTAAGATAGCGATCAAGTGATGTAATTTCCGGTCCTGGGTACACATACGGAGTGTCACTTCTGGTTCCGGAATGACGTCACTTCTGGTCTTTTGGCAGCTTGAAGAAAGGGAAGGTGTCTTCTCCCCTTCCCCTTTTGACATTATTTATGAAAACAGCAGACATCAGGTAAGACTCTTTAGCCTCTGATGCAGCTGGATGACACAGGCGAAACCACTCAGTTTTACTGCCTCTCTGGATGAGATGATGATATGATCATGGGACTGCTAAGTGAGCAAAAAAGTTCCTCAAAAGTGGGACTTTAATGGACCATGAACAAAAATAATTCCTATAAAATTGAAAATGTATTACATAAATATTGAACAATGCGTAATAGATGATAAAAACAAATACATGGTGAAAATAAACAACATGGGACCAAAAACTGGAATGACCCAATTCCACTGTCAGAGGGACAGAGGAAATTCAACGTGTTTCAACAGATAGAGTAGAAGTCTTCTTCAGGGACAATGGGCTAAAGAATTCCAGATGTGTGTGATTAATCCCATATGTTGTGTATTTCAACCAAGAGAGATTAAGACTCAAAAAGTAAGAGGAGACTGGAGCGCCAGAACAGCACCGAGGAATCGGAGCAAAAAAGAGATGGAAAGTGTTCAAAGGTGACCCCGTACAGGGATGTGTGCATCCAAAAGGGGGCCTGAGCAGAATGAGAAACCACGCCACAGAAAGTTCTATGTCTCAAACTTTTTAAGACTGGTCATTGAATACAAGAGTTTCTTCTGAACAAGGTTTATCCAGAGAACCAATCCGGTCACAGGTGGTCACAAAAATTGGTCAAAAGCTGCATCAATAAAAGGGTCATCCAAAGATGCCAAGGTACCAAGCTCCTACGCCAGTCTGTAGAACCTGGCCGCAGACAACCAGCTATGTCTTGTTATTGTGATCTGGGAATCAGCTCCCTGTCTGGCTTCCTAATATGTACAGTGCCTTGAAAAAGTATTCATACGCCTTGACATTTTCCCCATTTTGTCATGTTACAAACCAAACACGGAAATGTATTTTATTGGGATTTTATGTGATAGACCAACACAAAGTGGCACATAATTGTGAAGTGGAAGGAAGATGATAAATGGTTTTCAATTTTTTTTACAAATAAATATCTGAAAAGTGTGACGTGCATTTGTATTCAGCCCCCTTTACTCTCATACCCCTAACTAAAATCTAGTTGAACTAATTGTCTTAAGAAGTCACCTAAATAGTCAATAGAGTCCACCTGTGTATAATTTAATTTTAGTATAAATACAGCTGTTCTGTAAAGCCCTCAGATGTTTGTTAGAGAACCTTAGTGAACAAATAGCATCATGAAGGCCAAGGAACACACCAGACAGGTCAGGGATAAAGTTGTGGAGAAGTTTAAAGCAGGGTTAGGTTATAAAAAAAACATCCCAAGCTTTGAACATTTCATAGAGCACTGTTCAATCCATCATCCAAAAATGGAAAGTGTATGGCACAACTCCAAACCCACCAAGACACGGCCATCCACCTAAACTGACAGACCGGGCAAGGAGAGCATTATTCAGAGAAGCAGTTACCCATGGTAACTCTGGAGGAGCTGCAGAGATCCACAGCTCAGGTGGGAGAATCTGTCCACAGGACAACTATTAGTTGTGCAGTCCACAAATTTGGCCCTTATGGAAGAGTGGCAAGAAGAAAGCCATTGTTGAAATAAAGCCTTAAGAAGCCCCGTTTTCAGTTTGTGGGAAGCCATGTGGGGGACACAGCAAATATGTGTAAGAAGGTGCTCCGGTCAGATGAGAACAAAATATAACTTTTTTCCCTAAAAACTAACATTGCACATCCACCTGAACATACCTTCCCCACCGTGACACATGGTGGTGGCAGCATCATGTTAGGGGATGCTTTTCTTCAGCAGGGACAGGGAAGCTGGTCAGTGTTGATGGGAAGATGGATGGAGCCAAATACAGGGCAATCTTATGCTGTATACACACGACCGGACTTTTCGACAGCAAAGGTCCGACAGAACGAATCCGTCGGACAATTCGATCGTGTGTGGGCTTCATCTGAACCTTTTCTGTCAAAAAATCTGACGGACTTTAGAAATAGAACATGTTTCAGACCTTTCCGACGGACTCGAGACCTATCGAAAAATCTGTTTGTCTGTATGCTAGTCCGACGGACCAAAAACGGTGCAAGGGCAGCTATTGGCTATGAACTTCCTTATTCTAGTTCAGTTGTAAGTCATCACGTTCAAATCAGTCGGACTTTGGTGTGATTGTGTGTAGGCAAGTCCGTTTCATTGGAACTCCATCAGAACTCCGTCGAAAAGTCCTTTGGGGTTCAGTCCGTCAAAAATTTGGATCATGTGTACGCGGCATTAGAAGAAAACCTGTTAGAATCTGCAAAAGACTTGAGAATGGGGCAGAGGTTGACCTTCCAGCAAGACAACGACCCTAAAGATACAGCCAGAGCAACAATGGAATGGCTTAGATCAAAGCACATTCATGTGTTATAATGGCCCAGTCAAAGTCCAGAATTAAATCCAATTGAGAAAAGACTTGAAAATTGCTGTTCACAGACCCTCTCCATCCAATCTGACAAAGCTTGTGCTATTTTGCAAAAAAGAATAGGCAAAAACATCACTCTTTAGAATGGCAAAGCTGGTAGAGATATACCCAAAAAGGCTTGCAGCTGTAATTTCAACGAAAGGTGGTTCTACAAAGTATTGACTCAGGGGTCTGAATACAAATGCATACCACCCTGTTCACATATTTATTTGTAAAACATTGATCATTTTCCTTCTACTTCACAACTATGTGCCACTTTGTGTTGGTCTATCACATAAAATCCCAATAAAATACATTTACGTTTTTGATTGTAGCATGACAAAATGTGGAAAATTTCAAGGGATATGAATACTTTTTTAAGACACTGTGGGGTTTATTTACTAAAGGCAAATCCACTTTGCACTGCAAGTGCACTTGAAAGTGCACTTAAAGTGCACTTGGAAGTAAAGTCACTGTAGATCCAAGGGGGATATGTAAGGAAAATAAAAAAACAACATTTTAGCTTGCACATGATTGGATGATAAAATCAGCAGAGCTTCCACTTATTTCAGATCTACCCCTTAGATTTAGAGCAACTGCACTTCCAAGTGCCATTGTTTGGTTCCACATTAGACTGTATTTTACCTGTGTAGCAGCTGAATGCAAGGCACTTATTTGTGACCTACCCTACATCATCTACCTCATACGTGGTTATCCCTCCATACTGATATCTACATTGGCAGATTGGGTGGAGTCTATCCAAGCTTACACAAGGATTCATATGATTGGTCCTTTGTATTATTTACATTAGGGCCATTATTTGGTTCTGCCCAAGTGGACTGTATTGTACCTGTGTAGCAGCTGAATGCAAGGCACTCATTTGTGACCCACCTTACATCATCCACCTTTTATATCTGAGGCCATTCCTCTATACTGATATCTACACTGGCAGATTATGTGGTGTCTATCCAAGCTTATACAAGGATGCATATGGTTGGTCCTTTCCAGCACACTGGGTATTATACATCGGTGGAAGCCTGATTGGCTTTATGCCTACCCGATGGAACAACATTCAACCCATATGTGATTTTGTTCATCTACACCTCAGTTGGGGTTTGTACACTATGGAATACAGACTGTATGTCCTTTCATAAGGATTGAGATTTGGCAGACCATCCTCTCCCCTTCTATATCCTATATCTATTACCCCAACATCCCCTCCTCCAGGCTTTCCTCACCTTCCCCCACCCCCAAGACTATCCACCCTCCCCGAATAACACCTCCCCCCCCCACACACACACACATTGGTTATGACCAATCATCCTGAATAACAGCCCCCCTCAACCTCACAACCTAGGTCATTACCAATCTCCAAGCACCATTGTATTTTACCACATAGTTTAAAATATTGCATTCAAACCAGGTTTATATCCATCCATGTTTCTTGCAGAGTTTCAGGTACCTCCGCAGAGCCCACCCTTTTCTGTGTACACGTACCAACAGGTCCGTTCATTTTGCGGAATATGTCATTTTCCCCAATCAAAATGATGCTCTTAATCTGGCTAATATGTCCAAAACAAGTTCACATCATATCTTTCTTCCTAGCACTGCATATATTTTAACAGGTCTTCTTTGTTATCAGTGATTTTAGCAATCAACCTTTTGCATTTAACAATTAATCTACTATTGAACCCATTTATATTAGACTTCTTAGATAACTTCTTTATATTAGACCTATTTGTATGCATTTCTTTGCATATACCAAATTAATCATAAATCATACATTATACTTAGATTTTTTAATTAACTCATTATTATTATTCCTATGGGTTCCCAGATCTATATCCTTCTACCACCATTATTATTATTCAGCTATGTATTTAACATTATTACTATTAGTATTATTGGGATCATGATTTCTTCCTTTGAAAAAAAATATTTTTTTGTTATTGTATTATTATGAGCTTTTACATGTAAATCAACTCTTGAAGTCCAACCCATTTCACTACTTTTTAACCTTTTAAACTTTTTTAATTATGTCTCAAGATTTGTGAATATCATATATATGTCATTTACACTGTATATATGGGTTTTTATATTGTTCTGCCCTAGCCCCATAACAAATACTGACTGCACATCTCTTATATTTATATATTTTTTTATTTTATTAGCCCTGAAGAGGGAGGTATATTCTCCCAAAATGCATTGGCTTGATTTGTACATTTCTAAATCTCAATAAATGACTTTTAACCTTTCATCAAGTGCATTTTCACTCTGGACACTCCTCTCTCCTAATATTTTGCATTCATGGCACTACACTGCCATCTAGAGTTTGTAGGCAGAGTTGCTTCCCTCGTTGAAACTGATGTAGAAAGGAAGTAGAAAATGTGGGAGTGGCTATCAGACTTTCCAAAGGCCAGCTGCAAAAGCTGCAGAGATAGCTGAAGCACATGTGCTAGGAGAGGTTATGCATATTTGTAGCAGTCTGTAGGATTGATTTACTAAAACTGAAGAGTGCAAAATATGGCACAGCTCTGCATAGAAACCAATCAGCTTTCAGGTTTTATTTTTTTGTCAAAGCTTAATTGAACAAGCTGAAGTTAGAAGCTAATTGGCTACCATGAACTGCACCAAATTTTGCACTCTTCAGTTTTAGTAAATCAACCCTTATATGTCTTGTATTGTATTCCTGTAACAATAAATAGTTTGTATACACAGCATTCCTATTTGGTAAAAGCACATTATTATACTACTTGGTCATTTACTTAACTTTACTGCAAGAATTAGGCAAACAGCAAGAATTAGCAAAACAAGTATAAAGTATAGAGATTTGTAGATTAGTCAGTAAAGGGAACTCTCAGTGGATCAGTGCAGTTGGTGTGTCTTAACAGCTGCGAAGGTAAGATTAAAACCATATTTTCAAAGAGTCATAAGATTGCAAGAACAAAAGTAAAGTGAAACTATTCTGTAGTTCTGCAAAGCAAGAAACGAAGCCTGCATATGTGGAAATATATACACAGATTAGCTATAACATTATGTCTACTGACAGGTTGAATAACATGGATTATCTCATTGCAATGGCATCTGAAAGTGGGTGGCATATATTGTGCAGCAAATGAACATGTTGTTGACCATAATTGGTCAATGACATCAGCCAACATTACCGGCCAGTTTGTCAACATTCAGCAGCTGTCCAGGAGCCTGTCATTTAGCAATGGGAGTAGTGACAGGAGAGTATTGTCATGGCGTGGGTCCCTGAGCCATTGTTCATTGTGACTGATGCTGGATCTACATCACTGGATGATGTAATTGACTCTGTATATACATTGGGGGACAATATTTCTCTTTTATTTTTAATGAAGGACATTGTCATGGTGCGTGTATTTTTTTTTTATGAATCTACCCTTTCCCTTTCCTGGCCAACCAGGCAGCATGCCATGATAAGAGTCTGGTGTGAATTTTGAAGGGAGCCTGAAAAGCCATGTTGTAATGACCCCATTTGTAGTCAATAACTGAACCCAGGATCCCCCAGCTGTATCATTTAAAAACAGAAGCCAGTGGGGAAGGAACTGTCAATTAGCAGCAATATTTATTTTTTCAATAAAATGTCACTTTTGTTGATGATGTACAACTTCATACATGCAGGTTTACGATAGCCCCCAATCATGCTATTTAAAGGAATTGTGAACTCTTAAAGTTACCATTTAAACCTCAATAAAAGACTGAACGTGTTGCATTAGCATACTGTAGGTTCCCATGGCGGTGCCTAGCTACCTAGGCCTTTTTTGCATTGAAACATCCCCAGTGTCAGTGCCAAGCTACCCATGCCCCTATTATATGAAGCTAAGATCAAGAACATAGAGACGTGGCCTCAAACTAGTAGGAGGACAGTTCAAAACTAATCTTCAAAATATTATTAAACCAAAAGAGTAGTTTACATTATGCTTGGAACAGACTTCCAGCAGAGGTAGTGAGTCAGTCAGCAGTAAGTGTATTCAAATATGCCTAGGACAAACAGATTTATACTTAGAAAAAAAAGTTAAACAAAATTTTATGTAAATAAAAAAAATGGGGCATGGACACTTGGTCTTTTTTCTGTGGTTATTCTTATGTTTCTATGTTTTTAAGAAGAGCTTGCAAATTGAAAAAAAAGGATTGGCTCTTATGGACTTCATCAGGGCTTCAATTCTAAGTTTGGAACATGAAGATTTTGGGCTGGGTTTGTGAGTCCTCCCATGTACCAAACCCAGGACAGTTCACTTATTGCTATTCCCATTTATAGGTTTCTCCACACATTCTAGCATTGAAATAGAATTTACATTCCCTGTAATCATCCGCTGTAATCGTATCGTATTTAGATCACCAGACACTGTTTTTATAAGGAGAGGCAATTAGTAATTTATAACCAATTTGTTAGCAGCTAAAGTGAAAATAATAATGTATGTTTGGTACTTCATTACTTGTCATATCAAAACAACCTTTACGTAATATTCATGTCATAGCTAGGATGTTCGAAGGATAACAATCAAAGGCTATAAAATAAAAGTAAATGTAATTGACATATTAAATTTGCCCTGAAATAATTTAGGTTGGCCTAGATTGTTTTGACACAAGAAAAATGAATCTAGATCAATAGTTACTTATTGTATAGAAATCTACATTTGGACATTTTTATCAACTATTTCAGTCAATGAGCATTCTGTTAATAGCAAATTTCTCAAGTTGTTCCATCACTTCTAAGGCCCTCATGTATTGATTCATTGATTAGCTTTCATCAATTTTAAAACCCACAGAAAAAGCGCATTAGTATATTTACATCATGTATTAAGTCATTTATTGGTTGAACTAGATGGACTTGTGTCTTTTTTCAACCTAGTTATGTAACTATGTATTCTTGTACTAATAAACATCATGTGTATATATATATATATATAGGTTTTTTTTTTCAGAGAGAGAAATTTTTGGTTATTTGAAAATATTGTTTAAATTTTGTTTAACAAACTTTGTTGCAGATTCCTGCCTTTTGGTATTCTGAAGAAATGTCCGTGTGTTTGTCTATGTCCATGTGGGAAAGTGAATCTATTGGCAGTGGTTTCTTAATTATCAATCAGCTTCACTCTAATGAGGAAAATTGCAGGGTCTGCATCCATTTAGACGTGATTTCCTATTTGGAGTATATTCCCAAAAATGGCATTTTTGTTGCAGGGGATGCCTGATATCTTACTTGTATCTTAGTGCAGACTTCTGGGAAAATCAGTGAGCCAATCACACAAGCAGGAAATTACATATCTGGGGGGTGTTCTGTACACATTCTGTGTACAGAACACCTCCAGGTAGCCATATTGCATTGCATTTTATAGAAAATTACAGAGCTGCAGATTGAGAAGAAAAAGTTATTTTTAAATAACATTCAATTACAATATGACTCGTGTTGCAATTGTATATGCTATAAATTTTTTGTGGTTAATTGATATTTTTTTCCCCACGAAAGTGGAGTTACTCTTTAAGTAACCATTAAAATAATTAGCTGGCTTATTCTTACATATATGTAATGTGTTAATTTACACAGTGCCTGTATATTCCCACATTGCTCTACTAACCTATTTACATTAGAAATGTAGTTTATACAGTTACACTCTTGCACCATTGTGAACCAATGACACATTGGGGGTTATTTACGAAAGGCAAATCCACTTTGCACTACAAGTGCAAACTACAAGTGCAAAGTGAACTTGAAATTGCACTGCAAGTGCACTTGGAAGTGCAGTCGCTGTAAATCTGAGGGGCAGATCTGAAATAAGAAGAAGCTCTGCTGATTTTATCATCCCATCATGTGCAAGCTAAAATGCTGTTTTTTATTCTCCTTGCATGTCCCCCTCAGATCTACAGCGACTGCACTTCCAAGTGCACTTTCAGTGCAATTTCAAGTGCACTTTGCACTTGTAGTTTGCACTTGTAGTGCAAAGTGGATTTGCCATTCGTAAATAACCCCCATTGCCAGTTTTTGGCGTGTAAATGGACATGGAAGCATCTGGGCACTGGCACAATATACAATGCCTTATAGAGTGTGGGAAATTAACCCAGCAATGCTCTATATTAGAGGATATTAACTACAATAATTCATATATACGCCATATGTTTGAGGCTAGAGTATTTTTATTTTCATTATTATCCTCTGAAATTTAAAATATAAATGCAACTTGATTTTTTTTCCTTATACCATTCACATCCACCAATCTATCTATTCATTTTATGACCATTACTGTACTACTCTTCATGAATATTTGACAAACTGAAATCCTATTCTATAACATAACACTTGATAAAAGTGGTGCAAAAATTGAAATAATAAGGAATTAAAATATTTAACAATACTGCTTCGCACATTAGACTAAGCTGCTCATGCAAGAGATTTTCGACTGCCATAAGCTGCTTCTACTGCAGTGACTGATTATCAGCCAGTAAATGCTAATTTCAAGTCATTCCAAGAAAGCTATAATGAATAAGAATGGGAAGCAATGATACCACTTCATTTACTACGCCACTAAGTATTGTAAAAAATAATTAACCTTTATGATTTTGGCAGAGACAGTGTCAAATTGATTTTTCTTTCTTTACAAATAATCATGTAAAGTTGTGAAATGGATGCAGTCAACACTGGACAATTTATATACATTTATTCTGTGCTTGATGATTTTGTGTTTGAAAAATATCTGCCTATTAATCCTGTTCCATGTTGTGATAAAGAATAATAAAAGATGGTATAAATTTTAAACTCATTTGAATTATACCATTCAAGTAAAATAATTCTTAAAAATGAATTGATGTGCTTATCCAAAGAATCTTGAATATTACCTGCATTATGCAAGCTAAAACTCCTGCCATGCCTGTTTCTTAATATGATTTATTCTGGCCTATAGTGTAGGAGTGTCCAGTCTGCAATGCTTACATCACTTCCTGTTGATGCAGCAGCTGTCCTTGGCTTTTGCAATTGTTCAATGTAGCTCTTAAGCATTGCAGTGCGACATCAGGAAGAGGACAGGACACAAGATCGGTCACCTAAGCTGCAGAGAGTGTAGAGGGGAACTTCTGGTCATGGCTTCCAGAAGAGGCATTGGTGGGTATCATGTGACAGCTTACTCAGGTGAGTTTTTTGGAGGGAGTATGTGCTTTTTAACATCTACAGATTGGGTAAAAAGTTTTTTTTTTTTTTTTTTAATTGAAAAGGAGTGCCAGCTGGTAAAATTTATCCTGCAGGCCCATTCAAATTTTTTGGATCTCAACCTATTAAGCTTTTCACCTCACTTTTTGCATCTCTATGTATCACTTTGTTGGAAATGTTTGATTGCTCAGTGATGAGTATTATACAAACATAAAAGTAAAAGTTGGCAGGAATAAATAAATGGCTCAGCTTTTTCAATGGAATTTTCTTTTACATATATGAAGCCTGTGAAAATATAAACTATTTTATTTTCTTTAATCTCATCCAGGTTAATAGGCAAATAACCATAAAATGCAGTTGCCTGTATTTTAAAGTACATATAAATTGCAAACTTCACAAGACAGATATATGAACTCAATTTACCCGGAATTTATCATCAGCCTCTTCATGTATCTGGAATGTTTACACTGTGTTTTTCTGGTATTTCAGTTTATTAAGGCTCAAAGTACATTAGAAGCCCAATAAAAATATAAATATAAATAATAAAAAAATTTAAATAAATTAAATGACACATGCTTGGTGACTGGTCAGTTATACCATGGCATTTATTGATATCTGCATTTTTAATATACATTCTGTGCAATTGTTAAATAACCTTCCAGTATACAAAGCAAATAGTAATATTTTTAGAGTCTCATGTTTACCATAATACTAAATGAATACATTTATGCTGCATTGTAACAAAGGCATAATTTAGGCAGCCGAGCTTGGCTTTCCTACAGCATACATTATATTCTGATTATCCCGGAACACTGGGTAGTTCTTCAACATGTTTTAGCCTAAAATAAGAAACAACTGCATACATTGAATGTATAAAGGTGGAGCGCCAACTTTCTTTTATTGTATCACAGTAAAATTAACACTTTTTTATTCCCCTGTGTTCTGTTATGCCTGTGCATGCTTTTCTGTGATATTCTCCAGTGCAATTAATATGGTTAAACACTTGCAGATGGGCATAATGGAATGACTGAGACACAGGTGTGCACAGCCTATTGCCTTAGGGTGTGCACTCCAGAGCTCAAACACACATGTGTATATTGTCAGTAGAGCAGTGGACTTTGTCAGCAGGGCAGAGGAAGGTGTCAGTAGTATTTTACTTTTATTATTTTAGTAATTTTTCAATATTTTTGGGAGCCCCGTTGGGGGCTTTGATGAAATATCAGGGGTCTAAATAGACCCCTGGTGTCTCACTTTTAATACGGAGAAAGGGACTGAGAACAGAGATTTCTTGGTCCCTTTCTCTGAAGCCTCAGCTGCACTGAACAGCAAATGAAATGAAACACAGCAGCTGGTGGGAGAAGAGAGGATGGAAGCCGGCAGTGCTGTGGGGGATGGGAACAGGGGAGGTCAGGTGGTAGGGGGAATCGGCATCACACGCAGTGATTTGGGTGCGCCTAAGTACACCTGGCACACCCTGTGCGCACGCATGTGGACTCAGAAAAAAAAAAAGAACTTCTGTGCACAAAGCTTAATAGTTCACCATCCAACCTTAAGCGGACAGAGAAGTGGAGTCAAAATAACAATTTAAATAAAAGTTATATCTGTGATCTCTGGTGCTTAATGTCTCTTGACCTGCAATACAATGGCATAACATTCATTACATTTAAGGGACTAGTTTACCTTTAAGTAACCTCTCCGCTATTATCTTAAGCTAAAACCCCCTACCCAGTTGCTTACCTACTGCCTCTGATAGACTTCAGAATCGTTTACATCCTGGCTGGCAAAATCTTATGCAGGGGGGCTCAGCACATGATACTTTAGGAGGCTAGGTAAAGGGAGCTAGGGTGTTTCCACTCTTTCACTGATCCATATGGTTAAAAATAACATCCTATACATGGGATAGATTTCTCTGTAGCTGCCTACATTCTCTTTTTTTACCATGTCCTAACAGTCTTACCATCACCTCTAAAAACAGTCCCTCTAAATTCATGTCTTTCAGTTGGCCTTTGTATTGGTCTGTCTTTTATTATCAGCTTTGTAACAAAACTCCGCTACTTCCAGGCACTTTCATCCCTCGTACAAGTGTGACCTCCCTCCCACATAGCATGAAGGTATAAAAAAAACTTCTGTGTACAGCAGCCCCCCTAGCCCCCCTAATACTTACCTGAGCCCCCTCTTGATCCAGCAATGTCCACAAGAGCCTTGCCTCTCCCAGGACTCACACTCTTGATTGCTTTTGGCAGTCGCGGGAGCTATTGGCTGTCAATCATAGCCAGTGAGCCAATTAGGAAATGGAGAGGGCTTGTCCATTCACACACAGAGCCGCTGACCGGGAACCTGCCTCCTTGAGTGCCCCCATTGCAAGCTGCTTGCTGTGGGGGCACTGGGCAAGAAGGAGGAGCCCTGGCGTGGGACCTAAGAAAAGGAGGGTCCAGGCTGCTCTGTGCAAAACCACTTCACAAAACAGGTACCGTATTTTTTGCACCATAAGACGCACCTAGGTTTTAGAGGAGGAAAACAAGAAAATAAATATTCTGAACCAAATGGTGTCCTAAAATATTTAATATTATACTACTACTATAGGTGGGTGGTGGAGACACAGTAATACCACCCCCTATCAAATCAACTCAGCTACACTAAACCTGGGTGGTGGTGGTGGACACAGCAACCTCCCCTCTTCCCAGATCAGCTCAGGGTGACAGGGCAGACACAAATACCCCTTCAGCCTCTTCTATCACAACAGCTCAGGTGACTGGGCAGTGGATACCATGCCAGCCCACACCTCCCTTCCCCTTACCACCAGCTCACCTCAGGCAGTGGAGGACACTGCCATTACAATCCACAACCCCCTCTGGCTGGCTGACTGGCTCGCTGGCTGGCTGGCTGGCTCTCAGCCTCAGATACACCCAGGCAGCAGCTAGGAAGGAGGATTGGGGACAGCAGCAGCTGCCGGTGGAAGGAGCAGGGAGTAAGACTGGACCAGACCACAGCGCCGGGGGTGTTCCGGCTGAAAAAAAAAACAGCCAGGGCTCTTGCCGCCGCAGGATGATGTCACATCTGGCGGGTGACAACTGACCTGGGTGTGGAGCGCACCACCATAGCAACGCCACTGACACCCCCCCATGTTTTGGCACCCGGGGCAGACCGCCTCCCCCCGCTCCTACTTGGTATGCCCCTGCAAGGATCCGCCTCACATCCTGTCCTCTCTCTTCCACAGAGAAGCCGAGCGCCGATATTCTGATGCGGCGACGGGGGGGGGGGGGGAGGTGCCTGGTCAGTATTTGCTCCATAAGACGCAGGGACATTTTCCCCCATTTTTTTGGAGGGAAAAAAGTGCTTCTTATGGTGCGAAAAATGCGATACGTATGACATGTTTGTTATTTTTTTTAAAAAAATCAAGATTTTATAATCACTTATATAATAAGCTTATTCAGGGTGGGTACTTTTTCCCTGCACCCCTTGTACAGTTGTCTGGGTAGAATGTTTGAACTGAGCAATTAAAACTACTGGCAAAGCAAATAAAACAACTGTCAAATGATAACTTTATTAAATTAAACTAACAGACTTTTTAAGTCAGGGGTCTCCAACCCTCGGCCCGCACCCAGCCCGCCAACGCTAATTGTCCAGATTAATTCAAGGGGACCTGGCCTGCGGACATCTTCGCCACTGTCCTCTTCATTGGACAGCAGGGAGCGGCTGGTATCACAGGGCTGGATGGGGTGGGAACTGCTGATGTTAACTTTTTACATTAAACAGCAGGAGATCCTAGCAACCAATCACCAGCCTGTTGATGTAAAAAGTTAACTTGAGCAGTTTCCGGCCCCATCCAGCCCTGTGATACCAGCCACTCGCCACTGTGCTCTACACCTGTGTAAGGTAGGAGAGTTCTACCTATACAGTGTGTGTTTTTGTGTCCATTGGGTGGGGTGCAGGGGGGCAGAGGACACTATGGGGGCCGAGGACAGAGGACACTATGGGGGCAGAGGACAGGGGACACTATAGAGGACAATATGAGGACAGAGGACACTATGGGGCAGAGGATACTTCGGGGGGAAAGGACACTAAGGGGGAAAAGGACAGAGGACACTATGGGGGCATAGGACACTTTGGGGGGCAGAGGACATTATAAGGGCAAAGGACACTATGGTGGCAGAAGACACTATGGTGGCAGAAGACACAATGGGGGCAGAGGACACTATGGGTGCAGAGGACACTATGGGGGCAAAGGACAGAGGACACTATGTGGCAGAGGACACTATGGGGGCAGGGGACACTATGGGGGCAGAAGTACACTATGGGGCAGGGAACACTATGGGGGCAGAGGACAGAGGACACTATAGGAGCAGAGGACACTATGAGGGCAGAAGAACCTATGGGGGCAGAGGACACTACAGGTGGGGGGTGCAGGGACAGAGGAAACTTGCTATGGGGGGAGGGGGCAGAGGACACTATGGGAGTTATGTGAAGGGGGACAGAGGACATTGCAATGGGGGTGCCCTATTAGTGACCCCACTACCCCTGGGAACAGGGACCCGTTCTCACCTGGGGGCAGGGACTCCATCTCCCCTGGGGACAGGGACCCCTTCTCACTTGGGGACAGGGACCCCATCACCCCTGGGGTTGAGGCACCGTCTTCCCTGGAGATGGGGCCCCCATATCCCCTAGGGACAGGGCCCCCATCTCCTATAGGGACAGAAACCCCATCTCCAAACCATGCTGGCTGGCAGGGCTGGCATCAGCCACCCTTGGGTGCCAGGATGGGGTAGGGGGCAGTAAAATCCAAATCCCCAGCCACATGCTCTCTCAGGGCAAACTGGCTTTGTATTAGTGGAGCACCTTAAAGTGAGGTAAACCTGTACTGTTATTATTACTATGTTAGGATTATTATTATCTTCATTTATTAGCAGGAAAATGCGGCCCTCCATGCAGGGCCGGCTCAAGACATTGTGCTGCCTGTTACCAAGAATGAAATGCTACCCCCCCAAAAAAAGAAATCACGCCCACCAAAAGGCCCCCACATTCATTATTTTATATCATGATCACTAAAGAGGACCTGTCATGGCTCTATACATGTATATAGGAGTATAAAGAGGACCTGTCATGGCTCTATACATGTATATAGGAGTATAAAGAGGACCTGTCATGGGTCTATACATGTATATAGGAGTATAAAGAAGACCTGTTATGGCTCGATACATGTATGAAGGAGTATAAGAGGACCTGTGCATGGCCACCCATGATCGCTCCACAGGGAGCCAGAAAGGGGATCTGTCAATGTAAACCGACAGATCCCCATTCTCACAGGCGAAGAGAGACAGATCTGCTGTTCCTAGTAATTAGGAACAGAGATCTCTCTCCTTCTCCAGTCAGTCCTATCCCCCTCCCCAGTTAGAAACACCTCCCAAGGAACACATTTAACCCCTTCCCTGCCAGTGACATTTACACAGTAATCAGTGCATTTTTATAGCACAGATCAATGTATAAATGTCAGTGGTGCAAAAAAATGTGTCAAAAGTGTCCGATGTGTCCACCGCAATGTCACAGTCTCACTAAAAATCACAGATCGCTGCCATTACTAGTAAAATAAATAATAAAAATGCCATATATCTATACCCTATTTTGTAGACGCTATAACTTTTGCGCAAACTAATCAATGTACGCTAATTGTGGTTTTTTTTACCAAACATATGTAGAAGAATACATATTGGCCTAAACTCAAGAAGAATTTTTTTTTTGGGATATGTATTATAGCAAAAAGTAAAAAAATATTGTTTTGTTTTTTCTTCAAAATTGTCGCTCTTTTTTTGTTTATAGTGCAAAAAATGAAAACCGCAGAAGTGATCAAATATTACCAAAAGAAAGCTCTATTTGTGGGAAAAAAAAGGACATAAATTTTGTTTGGGTACAACATTGCACGCCTGTGCAATTGTCAGTTAAATCGCAGTGCCGTATCGCAGAAAAGAATGATTGAATGATTGAAGTGCATTATTTCTATTATTACATTGTTATATAAAATAAAATAGTTCAACTCGCCTTATGCAGAATCAGTGGAAGCCCTGAGCGTGTCACTTGCCAACGTCACCTGCCACCAGATCCGGATTGTCACTTGCCACGACGTCACCTGCCACACATTGCGGATTGTCACTTGCCACGACGTCACCTGCTACACATTGCGGATTGTCACTTGCCATTATGTCACCTGCCACACATTGCGAATTGTTACTTGCCACGACGTCACCTGCTACACATTGCGGATTGTCACTTGCCACAACGTCACCTGCCACACATTGCGGATTGCCCCCCTGAAAGTGCCGCCTGGTACCATCGGGTCCCATGGTAGGGCCGGCCCTGCCTCCATGCATTCACATACATTGAATCCGGACCTTAAGTGGAAAAAGGTTGCTGACCCCTGGTTTAAGTGAATAGTGAAGAAATGTTATTACTTAATGATATACAAAAAGGGAAAAAAAACACAACAGGCTTGTGTTTGGGGGTAAGCCACTAAGACATAGGCCAAGTGCAGTAAAACCTTCAGCGCAACGCCCACTGACCTCCTGACCACTGTACTACTAAAACCTGCTAACTGTACAATGCCCAGCATTGGCTTGATAATATTACTGGTCAAAAAAGTACCCATGGTATTTAAATGCTTATGAAAATGTATGTTATGTGTGTTAGCAAACTGAAGTGTCATTCATTTTGAATGGCAATACCAACACAGGAATGCAATGCAGCTGCAATATACATGTGTTGCAGCACATCACAGTTCCCTACCACGCACTGTGGTGCAGAGCTTTGGAAATAATGCCCCATGTACAATTTTTGGTCGCTCTTGTGCATTTTGAAATAACTCAACATTAGGGCATGACATGACTCCGATTAACCCCTTCACGTCGAGCACACGCAATTATGCAGCCCCACAGGACTGGGCTTTTTTCCTCTGGGCTGCATATTTGCATATCTCCCTTTGTGCTGGGAGAAGACCGCACTCCCAGAACAGAGGCCAGGGTCTTACGAGAGCCCTAGGACCCGTACTAACGATCTGGACCTGGAACTCCCAATTCCGGGTCACCTGATCGCTGTGATAGCTTCTGATTGGCTATCACAGTGATCATTCACTGTGAAGCCCATCCCTCTGTTTTTTCTCTCTGTGAATGGAGGAGAGAGATACATTGTATCTCTCTCTCTCTCCTTGCAGAGAAAGAAAAAAATGTGTGTAAAAAATAAATAACTAAATAAATAAATAATAAAAAAATATATATCTAGACCAAGGCTTGATCTAGGTCAGTGACAGGATTAGGGTTTGGGTCAGGGTCAGGTCTTTTTTTGGACAGGATTTAAAAAAAAAAAATAATATCAGTAGGTAAAAAAAAGTAGTAGAAGTTGCATAAAATAAACAAAAAAACAAAATGCTCACTATTGTTTTTGGGCTGTACAACGGGTACAAACAACAACTAACATACACATATGTGGTATCATTGAGATCATCAGGAGAAGGAGAAGTTCATTTTTATATATTATTATATTATTATTTATATGTTTTTTTACTATTTTGGAACAGTTTTCCTTTAAGGATAATACAAAAAAAAAACAAAAAAGGAGATATCCATTACCATTTGGATATCCAAATGAAAGCACAATTTGTCCTGAAAAAAAGTTGTGATGATATGTACAGTTTTGCCAACACATGTCAAAGTTGCAAAATTGTGGTTGGGCATTAAAGCATTTGTTAACCTGAAATAAATAAATACAAATCCTGTTCCTATATAGCATGTTATACAGCACAGTACTTGTGCTATGTACTTTGGCCCCCTGTATCACCTATAATACCTGGCTGATCCTGCCAATTTCTACCCTCCCCCCTGTACCCACTCATGTCCTGCTGCTCAAATTACTTTTTATTTGTAATACAATCTCTGTTTTTTTACTGGAATGCCCCCCTGTGACTGTGCTGTATAAAAATAATTCTGTATATACCTTGTTTACAGAGCACTGATCTGCGCTAATTGACCCGCCGCCTATCTTCTCTCTAGGCCAGACAGATGCAGCGGGACGGGATGCCTCTCTCCTTCTCTCTTCCTGACTGACATCAGCGGGGGATCCCCGGCCCCGCCCACTGCATCTGTCAGCCCCAGAGAGGAGATAGGCGGCGGCTCAATGAGTGCAGATCAGCGCTCTCTGAACAAGGTATATACAGCATTATTTTTATAAAGCACAGTCACAGGGGGCCATTACAGTAAAAAACTGAGAGGAAAATGTAAAGTTACGTTGGTGGGTTAACAACCACTTTAAGATTTATTTTACCCTTAGGTGCCAAGGGAATTATTATGTGAACATCAGAGTGAATGGGTCTTTTTAGTTTAAGGAGAATTGCACTGGGTTTTATACCCATGTACACTTCTCTGCGACACATATTAACGTACATTACAGTTCCATTAATTCTAAATGGCACCACAACGCACTAAGGCAATGCCACACTGATGCACATGCATTGGGTGCTCAATTACCTTAAAGGACACCTGTCCCCTCTGCAAGTCAAGGCTTCTATTCAGAACTGGAAGTTGTCATTGTCTCAATTTTAGTAGCAGCTCTGATTTTATGAACACTACACATTTTCAGCATTACATACAGTGACCTACAGTACCTACCCTGGATCTAGTAAAGATTATGGCAATTAGCAATGACAGCCTAGTGCAGTGAATAGGAGCTTCAGGTGTGCTGGAAAGTTTCCAGAGACAAAATAAATTAATTAATAGCTCTAAATAGTGATATAAACAGCTTTTGATATACTTTATTTTCTCTCTCAACATGGAAATAAAACAAAAATATCACAACAGACTGCTCTTTACCATTTATAGCTGCACCTAGAATTGAGAGCAATGGAATAAGGACCATTGAATTAGTCATTTTTTTTCCATACTCATACAAGACTTTCAAATACACAGATACTGGATGTATGGTCAACTTCCACCCAATGACTACACCCCCAGTGGCCAATCATTGTTCTTCTACAATGAATGTTTCATACAACATACTCTATAAGTCTCTTTACCTTTATTTCTTGCTCAGCAAACCTCTCAGAAAAGCAATGGTGAACTGGACTGACCTCCAGTGGCTGTCTGGTCACTCAGAACAGGAAATGACCCTTGATTTAGCTGCATTTGCCCTGAAAGAGTTAAATAAACAAATCATTACACGTTGTTACTATATTCACTCTTAGATTTTACAGTTAATATTTATCTGCTGAGTGTGTATAAGACTATTTAATATTTGAAAAGTTTTAATAATTAACTTAAAAGCTTTATCACCTTTTCATTGAAACACAAAGTGCAAAGGTATGCGGATCCAGTTTCTTTAATATATTGTTCCTGGTTACTTATGTTTGTACAGCAGACTTTCATTATTTTTATTTTCTTTCACCTGACACATTGCGCTTGTTCAAATATCACAATGATACAGTGTGAAATGTTATTCCATAGCTTAATAGCTGCTTTGGTACAAAGTTATCAGTTATTATATTGAATTCCACTTTGAAGTTTTCAATCTTTCCTGTCCTCTTATAGCCTCTTGTCATAAAAGTCACTTTCAGTACAAGTTTTTTTTTCTTGCTAGTTCTCAGCAAAAGGTGTAGATTACTTTTCTTTTTATAGCTTTGTTGCCTGACCTGAAAATAATACAAACAAAAGTATGTATTCACAACAAGGAAATACTCCAATGATTACTGGTAGATCATCCACATCTTATCTTTAGCCAACATTCCACTACAATCCATTTAAAAAAAAAAAAAAAAGTTTTCTTTATTTTTTTTTAATACATTATTTATTTTAATAATTTCCCAATTCAGAGAAAACAAGAGCTAGGTAACTGGTAACTCAGTATCCATGAATCATATAGGATGCCATATTTAAGAGATCGCTTTGCCATCCAAAGAGTGGAACCACAACACCCAGAACACTTTAAAAAAGTTTCCCTAATCACTGCTGCCTCAGTATGTTAAAAAAAAATTTAAAACAGGTGAAAAATATACCTTTAACCACTTGACCCCCAGAAGGTTTACCCCCCTTCCTGACTAGGCCATTTTTTGCGATGTGGCACTGCGTTATTTTAATTGACAATTGCATGGACGTGTGGCACTGTACCCAAATAAAATGTATGTCTTTTTTTTCCCCACAAACAGAGATTTCTTTTGGTTGTATCTGATCACCTCTGCGATTTTGTGCTATAAACAAAAAACATAAAAAAAAATTTTTTGAAACAAAAAAAACTATATTTTTTACTTTCCGCTATAAAACATATCCAATAAAAAAAATGAAAAAAATCTAATTTCTTCATCAATTTAGGCCAATATATATTCTGTTACATATTTTAAAGGTAAAAAATTCCCAATAAGCATATATTGATTGGTTCGCACAAAAGTTATAGCGTCTACACACTTTGGGATATTTATTTTATTTTTTTTACTAGCAATGGTGGCGATCAGTGACTTACAGTGGGACTGCGATATTGCGGCAGACAGTCAGGACATTGACACTTTTTGGAGACCAGTGACACTAATACAGTGATCACTGTACTAATGACACTGGCTGGGAAGAGATTAACATCATCAGAGGGTTAAATGTGTGTCTGACCAGTGCTTTACTACTGTGGGGGAGGTACTTGTACTAAAAGGTGGCATGGATCATGCCCCTGCTTAGCAGAGACACAGGATCCATGTCTTCTGTAGTGACAGAAACATCAATCTGCCTTGTTTACACAGCTGGAGCGGGCCACCGGCGGTGCACATGCGCCCCAGACCCGGAGATGCAGAATCACGTACTAGATATAGTGTATATATATATATATATATATATATACACACACACACACACACACACACACTCTGTATATATATATATGTATAAAGTATACGGTCAGCAAGCGGTTAACATTATTAGAACATTGCATAGAGAAGGTACTGAGTCCTGATGTGAAAGATTCCTAAAGACTAGGTAACAGCAAGGTAACTAACTCTGGGAGTTCTCTCCAAGGAGGGCATACATGAAAAAAGAAACAAGACATTTTAGAAGGGTGGAAAAGGAAAAATCACATGAAATCTAGAAACCATAGTCTGGGAGGTGCTAAGTAACAAGCTAAGCACCATACATACCATACATAGGAAATGTGTAACAGGGATACAGTATGTATATACAAGCTGCTATAAATGTAAGCTTAATATAACAAGCTTTCATGTTTAAAAAAAGAAAAGGAAAAGCTATATAATATATTTACAATGCTTATAACATATCTGTAAATTCATAGAATACCACAATGCAGTCTAACTTGCCCCAGGCAAATGAACTCATGAAGTTGTCTTCACTAATGCCCCGTACACACGGTTGGACATTGATCGGACATTCCAACAACAAAATCCTAGGATTTTTTCCGACTGATGTTGGCTCAAACTTGTCTTGCATACACACGGTCACACAAAGTTGTCGGAAAATCCGATCATTCTGAACGCGGTGACGTAAAACACGTACGTCAGGACTATAAACGGGCAGTAGCCAATAGCTTTCATCTCTTTATTTATTCTGAGCATGCGTGGCACTTTGTGCATCGGATTTGTGTACACACGATCGGAAATTCCGACAACGGATTTTGTTGTCGGAAAATCCGATGGAAAATGTGTGATGGAGCCTACACGCGGTCGGAATTTCCAACAACAAGGTCCTATCACACATTTTCCATCGGAAAATCCGACCGTGTGTACGGGGCATAAGACAACCCAAATCGTAGTGAGTTGCAACACTATGCTGAGATCTGCAGACCTCAGCATAGCTGTTATTGTATATCCTTTACAATCCTCCATGGAAAAGGAAAAATTCTGCCTTGATAGTAAATAACCAATACTGCATCACATAGGTGATGCAATTGTTACATTTCTAACACTGTAATCAAACTCAAGAACCTCTACATTTTAACAACTTTACAACCCTAGGTAGTGGCACGCAAAGAGTGGTCTACTAAGGAGTACGTGTCTGCAGAAGCATAGCAAAAATTCACGTCACCACTAGGAATGAGTAAAATGTACCTGGGTTCGGTTCAATGAGTAAATCGGGTGCTAAATGTGAAATCAATGGGAGATGAATGTTAAAAACTGGTAATAGACATTTTCTAAGCCAATAGGCAATCGATTGTCAAACAAATGGTATGGGGGGCTGGGCATTGCCCTGGGGAACTTGTGTAAGGAGCAGTGATTTGAATAATGCATAAGGGCCACATTTAAAGTACAAAATTCCTTTAAATAACATGTATACAAACTACTAGAGCAAAACTGACATTTACAAAAAAAAAAAATGTAGGTCAACCCGTTGATACCGGTGTAACACATATATCTGGCCCCCCTGCACTGTGCTTTTTGCCATGGGGCCGCACATATGCACATGTCCCTTTGTGCTGGAAGTGCGCTGTACATCGCGTTCCCAGCACAGAGACACCTTGTTCCCCATGGTGATGAGGACAAGGGTATCTTCCCTACAACCCTATTCTGGTGTTGTGGAGGTCTGTATGTGGGGGACCAATTGGAATCTGGAAGCCCCCTTTAACAAAAATAGGGCCCCCAGATACATCCAACCCATGTGAATTAGTAAGCGGTACATAGTACAACTACTCATTTTTTAAAAAAAAGTAAACACACTTTTTGACAAATCCTTTATTAAAAACAAAAACACTAAAAAAGTCCCACTGTGCAATTTCATCGCAAATTACATTGTCTAGCGATGCAGATCCATGTTAATTACGATGAACATGCCCAACAAAAGAAAAAAATCCTGCCAAAAACCTGCAGAATCCTATATAACGCAGCCTGCTTACATGTGTATGTGTTCACATGCTACCCAATTGAGAGCTGAGCACTAAACATTCACTGTTTGACTGTTCCTGCAGACTAAAGTTCCAGACAGCATCATCTCTACAGAAGAGAAGAGGGGTGGTTCCTCCTTCAAGTCAATTAGGGAAATTCAGTCACTTGCATGTGGGTAACATTAGATCTTGCCATTGGTTCTGTTGATACAGCCCAGCAGTAAACCAGCCCTGAAGTAGTAAACTCCCACTTAACACTTAATTTCTGCATGAGGGTAAATATGAGATGTATATGCAATATATTGGTTTACACCCTTATAAGGTATTTACTACCTTATTGTTTCCTCTTATGTTTTTAGAAAAAAATGATGTTTGTATTGTAAGAGATTACCTTGGCAGCTGGGTGTGTGTGACTTCCTGTATAAATAATTCACTGAACTTTAAACATTTACAGCAAACATTTCTTGATGAAACATATGTGCAATCTATTTACACAAACTACCTACACTATGTACAGGAGCAAACATGGAAAAACAAAAAAAATACAAGAAAATAAAACCTTACCACTCTGTGACTTACTAACGTTAGCTAACAGACCTGGAGCAACCAACTTCTGCCAAGCACCTAGTTTTCTGCATATAAAGTTCCTGCCACACAGGTAACATGAGCTGTATTTCACCACACAGGTAGTACAGTGCTCCCCAGTCTGACATAAACTGAAACTGGGTAGGAAGTGATAGGGAAACCCCAGAAGGGGTTTCAGTAACCTTGACTGCTGAAGCCGAATCCAAGAAATGTATTTAATATTCAAGCATGTAGCTATCCACAAGCAAGGAGAACAATACAGTACATAGTGTTACGTTCAAAATTTTTTTTCCGAAATGGCAGAGAACCCTGTGATACAATTTATACATTCTGAAGGGGGTGGCACCTTGCCAACTTGGCACCTGGACTCTTTTGAACGCTTTGGTGACATTCTTTGATATGCAGATGGTCATTTAACCACTTAAGGACCAGAGCACTTTTTACGATTCAGCACTGCGTCACTTTAACTGACAATTGCGCGGTCATGCGATGTGGCTCCCAAACAAAATTGACGTCCTTTTTTCCCCACAAATAGAGCGGTGGTATTTGATCACCTCTGCGGTTTTTATTTTTTGCGCTATAAACAAAAAAATAGCCACAAACAAAAAGACGCATTATTTTTTACTTTTTGCTATAATAAATATCCCCAAAAAATATATAAAAACAGTTTAGGCCGATACGTATTATTCAACATATTTTTGGTAAAAAAAAATCGCAATAAGCGTTTATTGATTGGTTTGTGCAAAAGTTATAGCGTATACAAAATAGGGGATAGTTTTATCCCCTTTTTTTATTATTTTTTTTTACTAGTAATGACGGTGAGTAGTGATTTTTATCATGACTGCAATATTATGGCGGACAGATCGGACACTTTTGGCGTGATTTTGGGAGCATTCACATTTATACAGCGATCAGTGCAATTAAAAATGCATTGATTACTGTGGAAATGTGACTGGCAGTGAAGGGGTGAACCACTAGGTGGCACTGTAGGGGTTAAGTGTGTCCTAATGATGTGGGGGGGAGGGGCTATGTGTGACACGACACTGATCACCGCTCCCGATTACAGGGAGGAGTGATCAGTGTCAGTGTCACTAGGCAGAACGGGGAAATGCTTGTTTAGATCAGAATTTACCCATTCTTCCTCTACGTGAGACAATCGCGGGTATCCCCGCTGACATCGAGTCCGCAGGACCCACAATCACACTCACAGAGGTCACGGCGGGCGCACGCGCACCCGCAAACCACTTCTTAAAGGGCAACGTACAGGTATGTTAATCTGCCTGTACGTGCCCTTCTGCCAACGTATATTGACGTGAGCCGGTCAGTAAGTGGTTAACATATACACGTCACTTACCAAGTTCTGTGGGAAAAGCCAGAGATAGACGTTTTCACAGCTGAAGGTGTGAATGGCATTTGACCACAACCTAAACAGCTGTTACCAGACCTGCTTCATCTGGGAAGCCATTCCAATAACCTCAGCTCCCATGCTTAAAAAAAAAAATTGAAATATATTCATTAAACTGCCAGAATCAGAGACATTCATACTTTTCATTCTGGATACAACTGGAATTGGCCCCTAGAGGTAAACTGCTTATGCCCAGGGGTGATCATCTGCCCCTAACTGCAGGTAAGTCCATCATGTGCAATAACATCTGAATACCCACCGACAGCTGTGGCCATCGCTTTGTACAGGCTGAGTGGCCACAACTATCTACATCCATATATTGTATATATACAGTATCTTACAAAAGTGAGTATACCCCTCCCTCACATTTTTGTAAATCTTTTATTATATCTTTTCAAGTGACAACATTGAAGAAATGACACTTTGCTACAATGTAAAGTAGTTAGTGTACAGCTTGCATAACTGTGTAAATTTTCTGTCCCCTCAAAATAACTTAACACACAGCCATTAATGTCTAACTAGCTGGCAATAAAAGTGAGTACAACCCTAAGTGAAAATTTCCCAATTGGGCCCAATTTTCTCTCCCCGGTGTCCTGTGACTCGTTAGTGTTACAAGGTCTCACGTGTGAATGGGGAGCAGGTGTGTTAAATTTGGTGTTATTGCTCCCACTCTCTCATATTGGTTAATGGAAGTTCAACATGGCACCTCATGGTAAAGAACTCTGGGGATCTGAACAAAAATTGTTGCTCTACATAAAGATGGCCTAAGCTATAAGAAGATTGCCAAGACCCTGAAGGTGAGCTCTAGCACAGTGGCCAAGACCATACAACAGTTTAACAGGACAGGTTCCACTCATAACAGGTCTTTCCATGGTCGACAAAAGAAGTTGAGTGCACGTGCTCAACAACATATACACTGGTGGTCTTTGGGAAATAGACGTATGAGTGCTTCCAGCATTGCTGCAGAGGTTGAAGGGCCCAGACCATATGCCGCACACTGCATTAAATTGGTCTGCATGGCTGTCGTCCCAGAAGGAAGCCTCTTCTAAAGATGATGCACAAGAAAGCCCTCAAACAGTTTGCTGAAGACAAGCAAACTAAGGACATGGATTACTTGAACCGTGTCTTGTGGTCTGATGAGACCAAGATAAACTTACTTGGTTCAGATGGTGTCAAGCGTGTGTGGCGGCAACCAGGTGAGGGTTACAAAGACAAGTGTGTCTTGCCTACAGTCAAGCATGGTGGGAGTGTCATGGTCTGGGACTTCATGAGTGCTGCCGGCACTGGGGAGCTACAGTTCATTGTGGGAACCACAAATGCCAACATGTACTGTGACATACTGAAGCAGAGCATGATCCCCTCCCTTCGGAGACTGGGCCACAGGGCAGTATTCCAACATGATAACGACCTCAAACACACCTCCAAGACAAACAATGCCTTGCTAAAGAAGCTGAGGGTAAAGGTAATGGACTGTCCTGGCCAAGCATGTCTCCAGACCTAAACCCTATTGAGCATCTGTGGGGCATCCTCAAACGGAAGGTGGAGGAGCGCAAGATTTCTAACATTCACCAGCACCGTGATGTCGCCATGGGAGGAGTGGAAGAGGACTCCAGTGGCAAACTGTGAAGCTCTGGTGAACTCCATGCCCAAGAGGGTTAAGGAAGTGCTGGAAAATAATGATGGCCACACAAAATATTGACACTTGAACCCAATTTGAACATTTTCACTTAGGGGTGTACTCACTTTTGTTGCCAGTGGTTTAGACATTAATGGCTGTGTGTTGAGTTATTTTGAGGGGAGAGCAAATTTGCACTGTTATACAAGCTGTACACTCACTACTTTACATTGTAGAAAAGTGTCATTTCTTCAGTGTTGTCACATGAAAAGATATAATAAAAGATTTACAAAAATGTGAGGAGTGTACTCACTTTTGTGAGATACTGTATGTAATGCTACCATCAAATTATGTGATAGTCACACGTTGTGATTAATAAAGCTTGCCTATTTTTACTAGAAGAACATGTATGCAGCTTTGCCATTGTATCAAAAGTGTAAGCACATTACAAAGCCACCATACAATCTCTGTACAATAGTTACCAAAACTATGTAATATAAAGACCTACCCAAACTATCCAATCAGTCTGCTCCCAATCAGGAGGGCCCTTGTACAACACAGTCTTTGGTAGATATAAAGGAGATTAGAAAAAAAAATTGTAATGCGTGTGTGGTAGGCTTTAAAGTGGTTTGCCAAGGGTATGTCTAGCCGTCAGTTGGGACCTAATAACATAATTTAAGTGGAAACAAATAATCAATGTGACTAGCTTGTGCTTCTAAGAAAAGGTATACAGGTACACAACCAAGCTATGACTAAGCTATGTCTTTTTTTCTATCCCATTTACTGTAACAGCACATTTGCCTATATTTAAACTTGCAAAATATGGCACACGATTGCCCATTGTAAAGCAGGATTTGAGCAGTAAGCAACCAGTAAAATAAGTAGTAAAATATGCCAGCAACATTAAAATTCAACCAATGTTAAAAAGAATTGAAAATATCAACCAGTCATGGCTTCTCTCAGTGGGATATTTATTCATTACAGTATATACAACACACACATAACTATTGATCTAATTTTAAACACACAATTTGCTTGAAAAGCAAGTTAGAAATTATTGCAATTTTAATGCCCACAGTGTATTTTCATGTATGATCAGTACAAAAAAAAAAAAAGAACAGGTATGACAAGCAAAAGAAAAAGGATAAAAAAAGTGTTTATTTCCATTGTTTAGCTTATTTATAGCTATAAGGATGTCCAGTGACCTAGATTTATAAAGATTGTAAAATATTAATTTTCTAATATAAAAATAAAACCTTTGAAAATAAACAAACTTATTTTAGGCTTTTTTTCAATGTTTTTTAAGGTCTTCAGGAATATATGTGTGTGTGTGTGTGTGTGTGTGTATATATATATATATACATATATATATATATATATATATATATATATATATATATATATATATATATATATATATATATATATATAAACATGAATTGTTATAAATTACACAAAATATGCAAGGTTTAAGGATATTAAGGTAAAAGATTAAGATTTCCTAAAGGCCACTGTCAAGCTTATCATCAAGCTTATCATGAAGATAAAAATAAAGTCAGACATCTATGGCAATGGCCATTTTTCTTGCCCTGTAAAAGGCAAATGTATTAGTACCAAAAAATGATTACCATTACTCTAAAGAATAATTTCACCACATCGGAACTGTGTTATTTAAAAATAAAAAAAATACAAAAATGTTTGCTTAATGCACAAAGTGGAAAAAAATGGTAGTAAATAGTAACCAACAAAATTGTGTAACCCAACAAACAACAAAATTCATTGTATGATTTTCATTTACACCCTGACTGAGATTCCTTTTTGTTTTTTTAAGTCCCAAATAGGGACTTACATTAGTCTGTGTAAATGTAAAATGTAGTTCATGAATGCATAAAATTCAGGTCATTTCTTTATACATAATTATACATATACCAAGAAAAGAACTACATATTGAAACTACAAAATACATTCATGTCAAGTTTTCTTCTTGGATTTATACATTATATGCATGTGTAGCTATAATACACAATAGCTATGCACATAATATTAGAATAGAATTTTCTCAGGATTTGTTGGAAATTTATTTTGTAAGTCAGTGTTTGCATTATTGCATGTAACTATTTCATAGACAGGGCATTCCTGGGTTCACAAGGGAATGGGTTTACACAAGCTTCCTGCCATTTAAACATACAATTGCTAGGATGTGGAAGACCTATAAAATATTCATATAATACCTGTAACATGTTGATTCAGTAACTGAAAGTTACTTTTTAGCTCTTAAAATAGATATAAACCTGGTCACCAAATTCTCATATAAAACTATACATTATAATCATTTCAAAAGCTGTTTTCTTGCTTTATTAGTTCACATCCTACATTAAAATAAAACCTGGTGATCTTGCCAAGAAAGTCCTTGTTCAAGCAATTCTTGTTATGTGGTTCTAAATGTATACCAGTTGTTTGTTTGCATTTTCACTGTCACATGCACAGTGGCTGTGCAAGCATAATTACACGGACATACAGGTCAATTCACTAAGCTTTACCTCATACATTATCGCTTGTGGAAAACTAAGTCCAATTCATAAAAAAAAAAGATTATGCGGTATTTACCAGGAAAAATGTGTGTAAATATCGCATAATGAGCTCTTAAAGTGATTGTAATGGTTTGTTTGTTTTGTTTGTTTAAAATAACAAACATATCATACTTTTGTCCACTGTGCAACTCGTTTTGCACAGAGTGGCCTGAACCTGCTCTTCTGGGGTCCCCCGGCGGCTCTCGCAGCTCCTCCCCACACCAGATAACCCCCTCGGAGAAGTACTTCCCCATGGGGGTTAACTTGCAGGCGCGCATTTGCGTCCATAGACACGAATGCCGGACTCGTCCCCGCCCCCCAGCACCCGCATAATTGGATTTGATTGACAGCAGTGGGAGCCAATGGCTGAGCTGCTATCAATCTAGCCAATCAGGACACGAGACACCGGCTAGAGCTGGTGTGCTCGTCCCTGGCGCAGGAAAAAGAGGGTTCAGGTAAGTAAAACAGGGGCACTGGGGGGCTGCTGCACTGCAAGAGGTTTTTCACCTCAATGTATAGAATGCATTGAGGGGAAAAACCACAAAGGTTTACAACCCCTTTAAGTCCAATTCACAAACGGACAAGAGAGTAAAAAAGCATGCCATATTTACCACCAGGGTTTTGCTGGTGGTATCACATGTGGTATTTGTCAAAAAACAGCATGGGGGGTTGAGGGTTGTTGCAAAGGAGTGGGTCAGGAAGCCGGCCGCCACGTCCAGAACAACTGATGACTCATCAGCTGTCAGAGGGTTCCCACGTCAACATTTTTTTAAAGAACAAGTGAGCGTCCCCCCTCCTGAACCGTACCAGGCCACATTCCCTCAACATTGATGGAAACAAGGGCCTCATAAAAAAATAGTGTCCCCGATGTAAATCCATCGTCAACCGCCTGCCAGAACCAAAAAATAAAAAAAAATAAAACAGACACTCCCGTCGTCGATGAAGGCTGGCTGCCTACTGCAGGCTCTGCTGTCTGACATTTCTTATATAGGTTAGGGGCGGGGCCACCTGGCTACATCCCCTGGTGGTCCCACCCCTTGTGACATCACCGACCGAGCATGCACCGATCGGTGATGTCACAAGAGGGTGAGACCACCAGGTACCGCATTCTCAAAGTTTTTAATTAAGTGAACACTTGCACATTTGTTACCGCACGCGGTATTTTACAGCATTGTATGAGCCGTTATTTAACGCTAAGGTGAATTGACCCCATGGTCCACTTTTTCACCATCAACAAACTGGTTTAGCGTAAATAAGTATAGCTGGAGAAAGAGAGAGCGCATGTAGAAAGGAAGTGGCTGAAACAGGCCGATTGGGAGATCAGCAGCAAAAAATGGAAAAAAAAAATAAAAAGGAAGATGAGAATTGAAACAAATGGCAATTTTTTTTTTATAATACACAGTGCCACTATGCAATGCAGGGGCTGGTGTGAATGGTCCCTAAACTTTTGCATGTACCTTTCTATCTAGGTATTAAAGCAGTAGGTTAGGCTTCTAGAAAACAAAACAAAACAAAACAAAGCCAAAGGGATGCCAAGCAGTCATATACCTGTAAGAACACATGGATTTAACATGTGCAAAACCCTTTTCATGAGTTGCTTTCCTAAACTAGTTGTGGACACTGGACGTACCATTCAGGCCCCAGAAAACATATTTGAAATATACAGATTACAGATTTAGTAAGTCTTGTCCTTCTGCCTCGCTGCTGCTTCCCCCGCCACTTGCTGGCAATTCCCAGCTGTCAAAACAGCTGGGAGTTGCTGTATAATGACAGCATTGCAGAAGATGCTGTCAAAAGACAGAACATGTGACACTGTGGCAAAAAAAGTTTACTTCATTTGAAAAGAACTTTGCAATACTTTTTCTAATAAGAATCACAATTTAGTGTAACTTTAGTACAATTTTAGAATAAAATGTATATTTTTAATCTACTTTAAAACTACTTTTTAAACCCTGATTAAAATACAGTGATTTTGCATATGGATTACATAAAAAGGAAATAATTTTGCAAGACAATATCATCAAGAAAGTGCTGTTTGCCCTAAAAAAAAAAAAACAAACAAAAAAAGAAAAAACACAATAACAACCATATTATGTAATGACAAATTTATTTCTTTTTTTTTTCCTTGTCAAAAGATTTTTATTAGTCACAAGTAGTGATATAACAACAGCAATACAACAGAGAAAACCGTAAACATTTACATACATGAAAGAATGTAATAGCAGATACTTTTGAGATTTCTTGAAATATTGAAGACATGTGATTAAACAGAAAGGCGAGTGCGAGGGATAGCTTCAGCTGTAGAAGTTAAACATCATCAAGGAAATGTTTTGCCTACATAGACATAGACGCTAGTGGAATATACATGCAAAATAATCTGATTACATTTTGGAGAAGGGACGGTACTCCCTGCTGAAGTATCAATCAAGGTAGCGACTGGAAAGGTAGTAGAGGTTAAGGAAAAACAGGTTGGAAAGATGAGGGGGAGAGAAGCGTATAAAAGACAGGAGAGTGGACGAGTCTGCAATGTAAGGAAATGGACGTTTAGAGTAATCTCAGGCTCATTTACACTCAGAAGGGGCGCTGGGGGGAGGAGACAAGAGGGGTTCAGAAGGTGGAAAGGTTTTTCCAGGAATGGTAGCGCGGTTCAAGTTTAGGAGCCAATGTGGTCGATCAAATGGGGAAGAGAAACACAGTTACCAAGGTAATAGAAGGGTTTTGTCAAAATAAGGGGGTAAACAGTGTTTTACCCATGGTTGCCATATTTTTTCAAACTTGCGTATCTGGTCACTTTCAATGGCCGTCATTTTAGCATAGACCAGGGCCCTATTCGTTCTATGTTTAGCTTCAGCCACAATCAAAGTCTGGGATTTCCAGGCCCTAGCCATAGTTTGCTTGGCCTCCGTGGACAGTTGTAGAAACAATCGGAATTGAGAATGGGTCAACTCCGCTGGTTTTAGGTTAAGGAGAGCTGTTGCGAGATCTGGTTGGAGATTAGTTTCTAAAGTCTTGGAGGCCATTGCAAAAATGGCCTTCCAGAACTCTTGTGCAGTCGGGCATAGCCACCACACATGTAGATGGGCGCTTGGATCTGGGCAGCCTCGGAAACATGACTCTGAAATGATCGGACAAATTTTACTATCCTGGCCTGCACGAGATACCAGCGTGAGAGGACCTTGTAGTTAGTTTCTAAAGCTAAGATATTGGGCAAGGAGGATTTAGTGGTCGTCCAGATAGAAGACCATTCTGCGATCTCAAACCTGCGTTCCAGATCCTGTGCCCACTTATCAGCATATGATGGTAGTAAATTATCGAGGTTGACATTTAGTTGTTGGTAGAGGATCAATTTGAGTCCCGATATGTGGATCGCTTTTGCAAATACGCTCAAATTGTGTCATCTGTATGAGCAGGGATCCTGCTCTAAGAAATGGCAAGTAACATTATTGTAGATTACGTGTGGCTTTGAAATTGTCCCAGATAGTTAAGAAGTGTTTCGTTATGGGGTTTAGTATGGAAATTCTATCAGCCGGGTGCAGCCAGAGCATGTTCGCTACGGAAATGGGATTGCACTTGACAGATTCTACTCTCACCCACATTGGTGTCTCCTTCATTGCATGATACTTGAGTAAACATATGAGTGCTGCATAATAGTACGTTGAAAAATTTGGAATCCCCAGTCCACCGCTTACTTTGGGAAGATAAAGTATAGTTTTGGGTATGCAGGGCTTGGTATTCCCCCAGATGTAAGACATTACTCTGCGTTGTGTAAGATGAAAAGAATAAATCAGGATGAGAAGTACTCTGAAGAGGTATAAGAATTTGGGTAGCGTCGTCATTTTGATAACATTGACTGTGCCCATCCAGGGCAGGAAGAGAGGGGACCATTGGGACATAAGATTAGTAACCTGTTTCAGCAGGGGTAAGAAATTTGCAGCAAAGAGACCAGTAATTGAAGCTGTTAGTTGCAAGCCCAAGTACAGAAGTTGGTGTGACACCCACGTGAATGGCAGAGAAGTCTTGGCATGTTGGAGTTCTGAGGGAGACAGGAATATGTTAAGCGCATTTGATTTGTTGGGGTTAACACGTAGGCCTGGAGATTTGGGCAAAGTTCTCTAGTAGTGAGAGTGGGTTAGGAGCAGAGGTTTATGGATAAGATAGGAAAATGAGTATGCCGTCCCCAAATGAGCATATCTTGTGATGGTGCCCACCAAGTTCTATCCCTCTAACATCAGGATCCCCTCTGATCAGTTGCGCCAGGGGTTCTATGAGCAAGGCGAACACCAAAGGAGAGAGGGGGCAGCCCTGCCTGGAGCCTCTCTGAATATTAAACATTGCGGATTTATAGCCGGCGTACTTGATTTATCTCCGCATATTGTTATATAGGGAGAAGACCCATGCTAGGACAGGACTCTCAAAACACCATCGTTGGAGAGTGTATTGTAGGTATGGCCAAGTGACTGAATCAAATGCTTTCCTGATGTCTAAGCATGTTGGGATGCGTCTAGTTTTGTCAGCGTGAGATAGAAGAAGGGCACGTCTAATGTTGTCGATGGCTTGGCGAATGGGGACAAATCCTGTCTGATCGCGATGGATTAGGTGGCCTATAATGGCATTGAAATGTGTTGCCATAATTTTGACTAACAGCTTGACGTCGAGATCCAGTAGAGAGATGGGGCGATAGTTTGTCCAAGAGGAAGGGTCAGACCGTGGTTTGGGAATCATGAAGATTATGGATGTTAGCGTCTCCGATCTAAATGAGTGTCCCAACAGCAGAGAGTTGAAGGCGCTCGTTAATATAGGCGTCAAGATGGAAGTGAATTGTCTATAGTAAGAAAACCCATCAGGTCCCGGTCTTTTATGCGGTTTCAAAGCTTTGATGGCTAATGCCACCTCCACCTCGGTAATAGGACACTCAAGAGATTCTCGTTGTGATTGGGTGAGTGAGGGGAGAGAGATACGAGAGAAGAGGACATCTGCAGCAGTAGGGTCTGGGAAAGATGAATGTAATTTGGCGAGATTAGAACGAAATACTATATAGGATAGGATTGCTAGTGTATGTGTCACGTGCTATTTTCAGTCGCATAGATGTTGTAGGGAGGTGTATAGCTTGCAGTGCACGGGTCATGGGCGTGTCAGGTTTATTTGCCCTGAGATAAGAAATATGTTGTCGTTTACGCAGGAGTTTATCTGCTGAGTCGGTAAGAAACAGATCAAAGTTGAGCCGAGCCTTATCGAGTCGGGAGTTAGTGGTGGGGTTAGGGGTAGATTGGAAATCAGCATGCCATGTGTTAAAATTTGCCTCTAGTTTTAGAAATAGATCTTTCCGTTCTAACTTAATGGATGCAGTCTGTTGGATCAGCATGCCCCCGAATCACGTGTTTATGAGCTTCCCACAATGTCAGTGCTGAAATGTCATCAGTATCATTGCGAGAAAGGTACTCTTTAAGAGTTGTTTCTACAGCTAACGGTGTGAGGGATGGGTGAGGGTGGAGTCATTGAGACACCAGGATATATCATGTGTCCTAGGAATCGGGGAGGCAACAGTAGTACAAACCGCGCAATGGTCAGTCCACGAAAAGGGGGTAATCACTGAGGAAATGAATTCTGGGAACATACCTGTTGTAAAAAAAAATGTGGCCAATGTGAGAAAAAGATTTATGGGGGTGCGTGTAAATCGTTTGCTAACAGGGTTAGCTTCATGCTATGTATCCACCAAATTGTACCTGGTGAGGAGATCTTGGAACGTCTGTCTGGGCTCGTAGAAGGGGCTGGTGGGGACTTAACGAGAAATTGAAAAATCACCTGATTAGAGTCTCCGCATAGAAAAACTGTTCCAAATTTATGCATGTCTACTACCAGAAAAAGGTGCGAGAGAAATGCGATCGGGCACTTATTTGGAGCGTAATAAAATACGATTGTGATCGCAGTGTCTGATATATGGCCTGTGAGAATCAGGTAACGGCCCACCGGATATTTGACTTGTGTAGCGAGGGTGGAAGGCATAGATCGGTGGAAACCGATACGTTTTCTGCGCTGTTTGGTTGTGGCTGAGGCTGTGTAAAATTGTGGGTAGGAGGCATTGTGGTACTTGGGGGTGTTTTTGTCTGTGAAATTAGTTTCTTGTAGGCAAATTATGTGAGCTTTTGCAGCTGCAAAAGAGCGTAGGGCTTTGGTACGCTTATGTGGGGTATTGAAGCCTTGAACATTCAAGGAAAGGACTATTAGGGGGCCATAAATTATGTGGGTTTTGTATGCTGGTGGTGTTGTTAGATCCCAAATGGAGAACCGCGACTACCAGGGAAAAATAGAGAGGAAAAGGGGGGAAAATAGTTTGAAGAAGAGCATAAAAAAGTTGTACAAGCCTTAGAAACGCAAACAATGTTGTTGAATAACAGCACAACAATAGGGTATAGGAGTGTGCTAGGGGAGTGGCAAGCGGTCCCAAAGAGGCTCTGGGGCTACCGTCAGGATCCTGCATATTAGGAGCAGGATGCTGAGGGCAGTAAATGGGGGCGCAATGGGTTCCAACTGGGGAACATCACCAGAAAAAAGAAAAAAAAAATATATACTAGTAGCATGGCTTTGTAACTAAATGAGGGCTACTGGAAACCACCACCGGTATCAATTGGTGAGTGATGCTAAGGTACAGTCATTGCAAAATGGTAATAGGGAAAAAAACATAGTTAATGTATTAAGAGCTGCCTCGGTGAGGGTGATGGAGGCTGAGAGTATGTGACACTCGTACCCGGTCACCAAGCTCAAAACTTAGGAGTTTATCTTACCAAGTAGGTCCAGTGAACTGTGGCTCTAGAACCCATTAGCTTCAAAAGTCTCTACTCAGAACCAACGATAAAGCTGTACAGGAGGGAGTAGATTGATCAATGTAATAACGAGGATTGGCCAGAAATAGTCCAGACTAACTTCAAACTAGGTAGGCAAAAGGAGTTGGTTATAATATGGAACAGTGTCCGTTTAAGAAAAAAAAAAGGCAAGGAACTAATTAAGGCGGGCTTCATTTAAGGATGACATCCGATGGGATACGTTGAAGCTGATTCTTGTCACATGGGCAGGGTCAGTCCATGGAGTCCTTGTGGATGATGCAGGGTTGTCCAAACTACCCCGTTTGTAGAGGTTCCATCTAATGTGATCCTTATCGGCAGCCACCGATTTTTCTGGGGAGCTGGAAGCCGAACGTCTGCAGGAAGAATCACTATTCTAGGTTTGGCCCAAGAGGCCCAGATCTTGCAGGGCTGTCTGTAATTCCTCCACTCTGCGGCAGACATATTTGGTCTCCAAGTAAGTGAAGCGTACTGAGAAAAGGAATACCCAGTGTTATGGGATCTGATGTCACTAGAGAATCAGGAGAAGCGGTTTCAAGGTGTGTCTTTTTGCCACCATGAGAGGGGAAAGGTCAGCAAAAATCTGGTACGTTTGTCCCTGAAAGGACAATGCATCATTTCCTCTGGCTGCAGCGAGGAGCTGTTCCTTAGTGCGATAGTAATGGAGTTTGGCTACTATGTGCCTAGGAGGACAGTTTTTGCATGGGGCCAGGGCCCTGTGTACCCTATCTATTTCCAGTCTTTCAACAGGGATGCCAGGTTACAGTTCCTGGAACAGGGCCAACATAGTAGCTTGCACATCCAGCACAGTCTCAGGTATCACTCTGATTCGCAGATTAGAAAGGCGGTCCCTGTTCTCTTGATCCCCTAAGCGTGCCTCTAACACTGAGGTTTTCTCTTTGAGGTTCTAAAATTCAGCAATGTAGTCCTGTGTATGGTTTTCAAGGTCATCCACTCTCACTTCCAGCTCAGCTGTTCGCTGGCCTAACTCCCTGATCTCATGGGTTAATTTGTCTGTAATGTGGTCAGAACTTTGTTTAAGGGCTTTCTGCAGCATCTGTTCAAATTGTTTGAACATGCCAGAGTGGATCACTGTCTGTGTACTGCCTGTGTCTGAGTCTGACTCACAATTACTGAACTGGGATGGCAGAGGGTGTAGTGGCTGCTTGGCAGAGCGTGAAGTGCCATGTGGGGAGGAAGGAGCCGACGCCATCTTGGGAGACCTGGTCAGAGCGTCCTTGATGTTCCTGGAGTGTAACTTTGCCTTGGAGCCACCGAGGACCATGGCTGTGTGAGCGGAGATCTCTCTGTGCTGAGGGAAGGTAGCGGGCACCATGTGTGGAGCTGATGCGTGGCTGTGGGATCAGGCGAGGTTCACCCTGGAGCAGAGCTCTAAGCGGGCATGTCCATCTCGCTCAAAGTCTGCGCCGACAAATCTATTTCTGAATCAATAGGCCCATTTAAAAAATTGCTTTTATCCACAGGGGATGTACAGGTGTTAATATTTATAATCACTTTATTAGATATATTTATTAAGGAGTAATAATTTTAACTATTGAGGTACTTTTATTAATTGATATGAGATTTTGCATTGTTTCACTATATATGTACTTTTTCAGTTATTTGGGTGTTGGTGCTATTTATTTTGCATATATAATGGGGTTCAAGTAAGGTTGATAGCACAAGAGGCAAAAGTATATTTAATATTTCTATAGCAACACTAGTGGTTTTAAAATAATCACTAGTTAACCTGGAAAAAATGCTCATCTTGCTTCTATTTTTGTTTTACTTCCCTTTGCCTTTAAAAATATATAACATGTTTCATGACAGCAGTGCTCGTGTCTCTGCAAAACAGCAATGAATGGACTTGACACCCACTGAAAAGTTAAGTATTCAATATGATCTTGTACATGGGGCTGCTGGTTGCATTTTGTGATACTAGCAACAGGGTCACTTTAACTGGTTAATGCTTACTACGTGCCATATGTGTACAATAGGAGATTTTAAGAAGTTGAGACTATATCTTTTGTATTGGCTATAGAGGAAAATATAATAGCCTTTAGTCATAGTTAAATAAAAATACATGTAGATCAATACAGCCACATTAATAAGCTTTGCAGTGGCTCACTGGAAAAGGATAAAAGGAATAATAAACAGATATGGGGAATATTAGTGTGGGAAAATTGCTTAAAATAAAAATACCCATTCTGAAGAATTGCTAGAATAGTTCACAGTGTTTTCAGAGATGTAATTTTACTTGTTCCAAATAAAATGCTATTAACACACATACTGTTCTGTTACCGTATATTATTATGAATAAAGTTAAATGGTCACTAGGGATAAGGTTTGGGTTCGTATTTACCATAGGTTCACAGTGAATCCTGTGGTTTACGCAGATCTGGCAAATTAATCTGAGAATTCGCCATAGTTATCAAAATGCATCGACTGGCCTTTGAGTTTAGATCAGCTGGTATAAAGGGGCAAATAAGGGAGATTTGGATAAGCCAGTCCCCTGGCTATAAAAGGGTGGTTTCCAGCAGCCATGTTAACAATGTGCTTTAGCTGCAATTAGGAAAGCATAGGGAGTGCTGCTGATAAGGTGCATAGGGAGAGATTAGCATAGGGATTATAGGCACTGGCAGGCCTCTTAAGCCAGCCATACATGGATCGAAATTCTGCCAAGTTCAGCAAGGACCAGCTGAATTTCAATTCATGTATGGGCACTGTGGTTGTACAACAGTCTATCTACTGATTGACTTCTGTGCAACCACCCTGTTGGACTCTCCCAACTCGATCAGTGCTGCAGGCTATAGTCTGCAACACTGATCAGTGTATTCTGGCAGGAGGGGGGGGTGAACTCTCCCCACTGTCAGAACACAATAGCGCAACAGGGAGGATTCAAGTGGTTGAAAAAAAAAAGACTCATCTATGGACTGGTTTCAAGTAGATGTAAATCCTTACTGAATGTCCTGTAGGTAGAAAATGACTGTGTTTCTTGGAGGTAGGGAAGGTTTTTTACCTTTTTTATACTTTGTTACATCTTGGGACTAATTCACACAGAATGGACAGCTGCTGGACAGGTAAACCACAGCGGATTCCTCTCTGGCGGCTGTCTTTTCTGGCTGCGGTGTGGTGCCCGATTCAGTGTATCACACAGCTCCCTTTTTTTTTCCACTGAACTTTTTTTGAAGTGTACATAAAGTACAACACATTCTTACGGTTCATTCATATCAGGGACAGTGGAACTGCGTTGGGCAGTTATTCCAGCACAGTCATTTCTTTTAGTGATCAGCAGTTGAATATAGGTTGCTATGGGGGACCCACTGTGCTTATAAAGACTTGAACTGGAGATTTTCAGCCTAAATTCACAATTTTGTTTGTTACCACATATAAAAGAACCGCGCTAAATACAAACCATTATTGAATAATTCAAAAATATAAAGTGATCAAAATATAAACTCAAATAATAACACAATGTGAAAAATCAAAAAATTGTGCTATGAACCACATACGAAATATTAAATTATTATAGCAATTAAAAAAATAAAGAAACCAAAAAACACAGTCCGTGAAAAAAGGTGACTTCTGTTATCAACAGTCCTTATTGCAATATATTCCACCCATAGTGACTGAAGACTTTAGTGAATAAAGACATCTTGTGAAAAAAATCCACCACCTATGAAGATATATGATTACCAGAGGTAAGCTGTAATGAAGCTTATGCAAAAAATCCACTCAATGGGGACACCACCATCTGTCTCAGCAGGGAGGAAGGATCACCCGGGACTCATCGATAATAATTAGCTCAGCAATGGAGACCCAGGGAGATAAAAAAATACATCCACCATAGTGTGAATCCGTTTGACCAATTTATTGTATAAGTAAAGTAGCGCACTTACCAAAAGAACAAATAAAACAGCATGTATAAAATCAGCCGGCCGGCCTGCATACACCCGTTCGTTATGGAGTAGAAACAATGACGTCAGCGCGTCTGCCTTCCGACGTACGTTTCGTCCTATTGGACGTTGTCATAGGAACGTTCCTATGACAACGTCCAATAGGACGAAACGTACATCGGAAGGCAGACGTACTGATGTATTTTTTTATCTCCCTGGGTCTCCATTGCTGAGCTAATTATTATCGATGAGTCCCGGGTGATCCTTCCTCCCTGCTGAGACAGATGGTGGTGTCCCCATTGAGTGGATTTTTTGCATAAGCTTCATTACAGCTTACCTCTGGTAATCATATATCTTCATAGGTGGTGGATTTTTTTCACAAGATGTCTTTATTCACTAAAGTCTTCAGTCACTATGGGTGGATTATATTGCAATAAGGACTGTTGATAACAGAAGTCACCTTTTTTCACGGACTGTGTTTTTTGGTTTCTTTATTTTTTTAATTGCTATAATAATTTAATATTTCGTATGTGGTTCATAGCACAATTTTTTGATTTTCACATTGTGTTATTATTTGAGTTTATATTTTGATCACTTTATATTTTTGAATTATTCAATAATGGTTTGTATTTAGCGCGGTTCTTTTATATATTGTATCTATTTAATTCTTTACCTGAGAATTAGAACTGCAGCTTGGAGGTGTAGGGAAGCGCAGTAATTTTTTATTATTTTCTAATTGATTGTTACCATGCCCCTTGGTCATTGCTATAAAATTCACATAATTACTACAATGAATCTTCAGGGCAAATGCAAGCAAATTAAGAGGGAAAAAGAGAAAATCTAGGCTAACAAAACAAATGAAAAAAGCCCCCCCCAACCACTTTTTTTTTAAATTCCTCTAATACACACATTTTTTTTCCTGCAGTCTTGTGGTTGGTCTGGTGACACCCTGGGTCCATCCTTTTCTCCTGTGGCATCTGGTATGATGGTACTTCCTCCTGGACACTGTAGGACTCATATTATTATTATTATACAGGATTTATATAGCGCCAACAGTTTACGTAGCGCTTTACAACTTGAGGGTAGACAGTACAAATACAATACACTTTAATACAGTAGGACTCAAAGGGACCTGCTCCTTAGAGCTTACAATCTAGCATATAATGACACATGACTGCTGAGCTGCCCAGGAGCACTGTAAGCCCAGGTGGTATGATGACCCACCCCCCAAAAGGCATTCCTTTGATGCTCTGGGCCTGCCCAGTACCACCCAACCCTAAAAATGGATGGCTTTCTTAATATCCTTTCCTTTATCCTCTGCCCAATAAATTAAATATTTTGGCAACATCGAATCCAAAAAAAAAGTGTAAAGATAAAAAACAAAAAAACAAAAAGGAAAACCGTTTCACGTTGATATGAGTTTTTCAACCTTTCGTATGCTAAAGGGATTACAAGAAGGTAAAATTTGACTAAGTAGCTTGGCATACAAGTTTTTTTTTTCTACAGAGAAAGGGGCAGAATAATAAGAGAGAGTCAGTGACAGTTTTTCAGAGGAGGAGCCATATCAAAATGGAACAGGTTTTATAGTCTACCCTTTGAACTGTTTCCCTGAAAGCAGTGTCTTTGGATATGCTTACTCAGCTGTGTTGTAATCAGTATCTAACAAGAACAGTTGCACTTTTTTTGCCCAGTAGACTTTTGTTTTCTCAGTATAAGAGCAGCATACAGAACATGTGTTTCATGCACGTAAACATGCACCGTTATAAAATATAAGCATGCATATCAATGTATATATTGAGGCAAAGAAAGCTTGTGAGCCTGCCAGATAATTAGTAACTTGCACTGAACATCTTAGATATATAGCCAACTCTACTCAGTAACATATGGCTTAGCACAGGAATAGTTTGTTGTGATTTGAGTATTCTGGACTTGTTACAGGGTGGAGAGGCACAGTATGCTAATGTAGCTCAGACATAATGAATCAGCAAGACCCTTTGCTGAAATAAATAAAATGAAGGGCAAGTTGAGCATTGATGGAGTACATTGCATTAACATTTGCAAAAGTGTAAGACAATAGGGATTCCAGTATCAGATTGTCAGTTTGGGCTTTGAAGCATATAGTACTTGAGAGAATAGATTAGCCTTACTGATATGCATGTTTACGTCTATAATCAAGAGCAGAATTACAATATGGACTATGTTGCTTCTATATGATTAATAGTTACTGCTTCAAGAGGAAGCTTGACAGGATGAATAAAAGGATGTCAGTTGTACACCACATGTGTAGTGTCTTAAAAGGATGAAGATGTTTTTGTGAGATTTGCTCTGCTTCCAGCTGTGAGAAAGATGATCAAGTTAAGTTTTCTGCAATGAAAGGAAGAGTACAAAGACTTTTTTATATTAACTGTGTGGCCAGATGACAATCATGAATGGTGCAAACAAAGGATTTCATTTAATAAAGCATCTGGACAAAAGCCTGTGTTGCTCCTTGCAATCAATGCATTCACAGTGTCATATTTTTTTTTTTTTTCAGATTGAAACTGGAAATGATGACTAGTTACTGGGGCAACACAGACAGTTAATTTTTCAACTATTGACATTATAAAATTGGATATACACCCCCTCAGCTACCAATCAGATTTAAGCATAATCTGGAAGACCACGTGGATATATGAGACCCTAAATGCAGCTCTGCATCAGAAAAAATCTAAAATGACACAGCACAGGTAGTGTGTTACAAATTACCGGACATAGCTAAAGATTTTAATGTCAGTGGTGCCACTTGATTGAATGTTCCTTAGTGTAATAGAAAGAGTCTACTATAAAACATGAACATGCTAACCAGTAGCATAATAGTATAAGAATATAAGGTACTATAAATATGATCAATTGGCTGCAAGATTAAATATTATTGAGGGTACATTATAAAACAAAACAAAAAAAAGTATATAACGGAATCACTAAAATGTTATATGAACTTTAAAATGTTAATGTAATTTCAAAAGCCATCATTTTTAACTCTGCAACTAGGAAAACATCTAGTGATCCTGCCATGAAGGTCCTTGTACAGGTATTTCCTGGGTTGTGATATAGATCCTCACATTTAGTCACTCAATTGGAAACAAAATCTGTATGTAAATAAGAACTTCTGACTTTGTGGTAACTTTCCTGATCAAAAAACATATTCTAGGTCAATGATGTCAATGATAACTGCCAGGCAGACAACATTTTTATTAGATTGTCAGTCCATCTAATTCTCTCGAGACAGGTTTACATTAAGTAAAATATCACACAATTCTTCTCAACCTGCTTTTTATTTTTCCAGATTCTGAAAAAGGCTTATTATATTTCCTTCTAATAAAGTTATTAGAAGTGTATTAAAATTATATTCTGACGGATCTTGGAAAAAACAGAAATCAAATGAGTCTGTCTTTCATAATCATATGAGTGAAATTCCTCACATTCTTTTATATATGCATTCATGAGAAATGAGTTATGATAACTTTGAAGTCTGTCTACTTGAAGCTTTTATTTAGTATTCTTTGATCTTCAACCATTAACCAACTATTTTGTTAACAATAATTCCTAAGTTTCTTTTGTGACACATTTGTAACAACTAGCAAATCCAGGCTCAATTTTTTTTTTTTTTTTTTTTGCTACAATCTTATTTTAAGTATCTCATAGTATTGGAATGTCAGTAGCAGAAATGTAAACAACTTTAACGCCTGAAAACATCTGGCTACCATAAATACACAGCTCACTAATGCTGGCTATTTGTTGGGCTGTCCCTATACCCGACCACGCATACTGTTGTGTCAGTTACAACTTTGTCCTTCTTCACTTTTCACAATTTTTTTTTTAACTTGCCAAAAAGCAGAAGGAAGCAATATAAAGATTTGTCACTAAAGATGAACAGCCTGGTCTAAGTGAACTTCTGAGTTTCTACTTATTGCAATAGGCAAAGATTAATAAAGGAGTCAAGACAGATCAAGAATTTTTTTTTCTAAATCAAAAAAAACTTTGTTGAACAAAAAAAAAAAAGAAGCAGGTAAACAGAGACTTGTAGAAACATGTACAAGTTTCCAGAGCATAACATCAAAAACTGACAGCATGTTCAAAAACAGCACACCCAACATGACTGAATATGCTAAAATATGCAAAATATGACAAAGACAATATCAAGAAGGTAAATTAGTGGTCTGGGATTTTTAATTGGCACCAAGAATATAAACTGAATTAAAATGTACTATATTAATATGAATTCTTAAAGGAAAATAGTCTGCAACATATTAAAAGACAACAAAAGAAAATGTACATAGAATCAATATATATATAGTACAGCACATCTTCAATGCTTAAGGTTTACAAAAAACTCAAACAGGTTTCAACTCAAAAGTTGTAAGCCTTCTTCAGGGGGTTGGTATAGTGGTATGATGCATAGAATTACTGAGCAAGGAAGGGGGCGTGCCTTGGACATGGCTGAATGAGGACGTGCGTCTGCTGAGCTCCCAGCCTTCTCCTGCATACCCTGGCCTATTTCACTACAATATCTACAGCATGCTCTCGGCAAAGAAGAGGAAGGCGAAGGGAGGCAAAGCAGCTAAATCTGCCAAAGCTGGAGAGGAAATACTGTAGCTTGATTCTTCCTGAACTGTCAGGGGGCCTCTCCCAATTTCAAGATGGCAGAGCCATGCGGCCCCCCGCAAGAATCCCCAGACTCCATTGATCACCCTGCCTCTCCTGCTGCCTCCATGAACTCGAGCTCTTACACATCCCCTTACCCTACAGGTGGACACGGAACTACGGGTACTTCTCCATGCCCTCCCGACTAAGGCAGACATTGAATTCCTCATCGGCCGCCTAGAGGAACAGCACCATAAAGACCTGAAAGAGGTCAAACGGGACATGCAATCCATCTCTACTCTGCTTACCATAGGGGGAATCCTCACTGGCGACCCTTGAAAAACGGGTGGCCTCCTTAGAATCTCTCCAAGACGCCCACCTCAATGCCGCAGTAACCCTGCAACTCCATATGATAGACATGGACAGGGGCTGGCGTAATAATCTGTGGCTCTGGGGACTACCAGAGGCGATGGAACCTGAGGACTTAGCGGAGACAGCTGTCCGCAAGATCTCTGATGACACCCTCCCTGCAAATATAAAACTTGACCAAATCCCCAGGGCCCTGGGCCCTCAACCCACCGATCCTAACCGAACGCTGGATGTGGTATGCAGAGTCCATCACTACACTCATAAGGAAAGCATCATCCGGAAGGTGTGGGAGGCTGGAGACGTCAACTTTGATGGAGCGACGGTGAAAATCTTGCCCAATCTCTCTAGGGCTACCCTGCACAGAGGAGCCCTGCCAGCTCGGTGCCACATACAGATGGAGCTACCCCCTCTGTTAATTTTTGGAGGGATCAACTCTTTTCTTGCCGCAGGTGATGGGCTGTTCGGTATTGACACCACCTTGGAGGACCTCCCAACTGAGACCACAGAGGCCCAGATGGAGATCCAGAGTGCCTTCCCCGGAGGGCCCATGTGAGTCCTAAGCGGCCATGTCTGCTCTTTACCAGGTTTCTCCCCTCGGCTTGCATTGACTGTACTCCCAGTGCCTATAGGCTCACTTGACACTTTTCAGTTTGTTGGGGCTATGCCTCAATGATTGCATCAATACCCCCCCATGTGTATACTCTGAAGGTGCTGTAATGGCTCTTTCCTCCATGCTTTAACTGAGCTTGGTTTCCCAATGTCTCTGTCTTCCTTGGGAAGGTATGTACCACCTTCTCCCACTTCCCCTTGGAAAACTCATTTGTAATGCCATGCTGGGGACAACATCTAGTTGCCACCGGCTCACTGCTCCTTGCCCTGATGCACTGTCAGGGAGGTCTTCGTGCCTTAATGTTTCTGGCTGCTTGGTTGCTATATCTGGTAGCAGATTTACTTCAGAATGTCAGGGTCATTGGAGCTGAGACTTTATTACTGCTATGCTGTTCTTCCATGCACTATGAGGGGGCTGACTATAGGTTTATATGAATAAGGGTCAGCCCTCCTTTGACATGGTTCTAAATAGAGGCCTTGTGGCGGACTCTGATGGTTCCTTCTTCCTTCCGGTTGTCTGGGGGGAGGGGGGGGTGTTGTGTCTGTCTGGCTGGTGCGGGGGATGATCCTGCCCCATGTGTGGTTCTTATCAGGGCAGCGGGTTGGCCTGCCCTGCCGCCAGACTGCCGTGGCCTATGAGAGTCATTCTGTCTGGCGTTCCCAGAATCCAGAACCCCTATCCTCCTATCTTTGAAGCTACCTTATAGATAAGATATGGGAGGGCTGGACGGGGGGATTGTATGGTTATTTACTATCTCAGGCTTTCCATGCAATGCATATATGTGGCAAGTTTTTACCTGTTATACCTCTTGTTTTTTACACTTTAACATTGTTCATCAGAATACCCTGTTAGACCTTTGCATTAGCTCTGCTATTTATTACTACAATGACAGTTTGGAGGGAACGCTACCGCCTATAGAGATGGGTGAATGCTGGGGGTTATACGGTGTGTCTGTCTCTTTCCCTCGGTGGACCACTTTCCCCTCTCTCTTTTGGGGGGGTGGAGATGCGGACATCGATGACCCATGTTCCTTTAAACTGCCGCAATACATGTTAAGTTGTTGCTTATGCCGCAGCGCGTGGACACACGACGCTGAGTGCTGATGAGGTCAGTCTGAGTGCTGACACTGTAGAGAGCAGACCTCTGCCGCAGCGGCTCGTAAGCAGCCAGGCCACTCGGCCTCCCATCCTCGGGTCTCGACTCTTCCTGACCCCCCCGCGGTAGCCACCTGCTCCCCTCCTCTCCTCTCCATCTGTCAACACCCCCTCGCCCATAGCCGCAGGCCGGCCGCTCGGGACTCTTTGCGGGTCCGAGCGGCCCCCCTTGTAGCGGCATCTGGGACCCCCTCCCCGCTCTGTGTCGGTCCTCCATTCGTTCCCCCGGCCGGCCGCCAGGCAGCTCCGTGGTCCGGCTTGCCCCCCCCCGCATTATCGGACCTCCCTCCCGCCCCTCCCTCCCTGACGCCGCCCTCAGCCAGCCAGCCGGCCGCACAGGATACTCCGCGGCTCCGGCCCAGCTCGGCTGCTAACAGGCAGCAACTCACTGCCCCCCTCATCGACCGTTCTGCCCGCCGCGGACGCCCCCCCTCCTCCTTGCTTACCTACCACCGGCTTATCCCACACACCTTCGCTGGACGGCCGGGACCACCGTAGGAAAGTCCGCGGCTCGGGCCTGGCCGGCGGCCATCTTGGTACACCCACCGCCGCCCAGCCGCAGCTCAGGCCTAACCGGCGGCCATATTGGCACACCCAGGCTGTCAGTGCAGCTACTGAAGTCCCCCGGTGCATCATCTGAGGCCACCAGCGCCCAGCAGGACCCCCCCAGTTAGACCCACATCCTGTCCCCCCTTTCGGGCACCCCCCCGGGTCACCACCGCAGCCGCAGTCTAATCACCATAGGCTAGCGCTAGATTCTGTGGGACAGACCACGGCTGCGGCTTGGTTTCCTGCAGCCAGCCACTCATCCCCCCCTCCCCTTTTTTTTGTCCAACAGAGCCCGCACCCCTCCACACCCGAATCACCCCTTCCGCCTTCACTGAACATCATTGCAAGGGCTCCGGGATCTCACCAGAGGCTACTCCAAATCAATCATCCTAGACGCAGCCACCGCACCACCTACCAGTAAGTAGTGTCTGATCCCCCCTCGTCCGCCGGACCATCCCACAGGTAAGCCACCAGGGGTACTTCATCCGTTGATCCAGGGGCCAGTCCGATCGCCCCTCGGGGGGTCAGGAAGGAATTTTTTCCTCTGCTGCATCATTGGCCCCGCAGCTAGGGGTTTTTCGCCTTCCTCTGGATCAACGACTAGGGGGTAGGCAGCCGTACCTCCTCAAGTACCTCCGCACCCTCACCAGCCCATCGCCACACCACTCCATTAGCAGCGGGTAGCCATCAGACCCCTCCATCTCCCCGGAAGTGGATCGTCACCACATCACTACCACCATCAGAATACCTTCCCTACAAGCAACACCATCCTCCTCATCATGTGCAACTTTAAATACACAGCAGACACCATCCACAGGCTAAGAAACACCGCCGCAACTTTACCGATCGCCACTCAAAAAAGACTAAAAAAAGAACAATTATTAAGAACCAACCCACAATCAACCAGGAAATGCAAGGAGACACCGATCCAACCGCAACAACTAGCATGCGCCCTGATCAACACCAGATCTGCAGTCAAGCATAGGCTTGAAATCCACGATTTCGCCATCGAAAACAACTTAGATTGCCTCTTCATTACAGAAAGCTGGCTAACACCTGACTGCAACACCATCCTAACTGAACTGGTGCCCGAGAACTACAGTATCCTAACCGAGCATAGAATCGGAAAAAAAGGAGGAGGCCTAGCAGTGATCTTCAAATCTCATCTTGGGTTCACCAAACCAAACGTACAGAACTCAGCGCCTTTCATGGAAACACTCTCACTGCACCTCCGAACAACACCTCAAGACACCGTTCACATACTACTATGCTACAGACCACCAGGACCAAAGACCAATCTCCTCACGCCGCTCACTGAATTCTTCTCGATGCACACCTTGAAAACCAAAAACCTGCTGGTACTTGGGGATTTTAACTTGTGGGCAAACTCTGCCCAAGACCCCACCGCAACCGCCTGCGTCAACCAAATGGAAGAACTTGGCCTTCAACAACTGATAAACTCTCCCACGCATGGTTCAGGACACACCCTAGATCTCATCTTCAAACAGAATATGGACATCAACGTTTTTGACAACACTCCACTACCATGGACGGACCACCATGCTATCAAATTTAAAATCACCACTAACACCATCCTCCAAAAACAGAAACACGTAACAGCAACACACTGGAATAGATCTCAGAAGAAACTTCACTCTGATCTCTTCAAAACTACATTATCGAGCAAAATTCTTTTGCTAAACTCAAACCTCTCAACAGAACAAACGCTCAACTCCCTAAACAATGTATTACTACAAACAGCAGACTTCGTGGCGCCAAAACGCAGAACACTCATCCGCAAAAAAAACTCAAGCTGGTTCAATGGTACTCTCACCCTACTCAAGCAAGAACGTAGAAGAGCTGAAAGAGCATGGAGAAGAAATCCTACCAAGGAAAACCATGCTAACTACAAAGCACTCACGGGGAAATACCACAAGGCAATCTTCAAAGCCAAAAAAGAACATTTCTCAGACACCATCTCATCCACCTTAAACCGTCCGCGGGAACTGTTCAAAATAGTGGCTCAGTCTATGAACCCGACCTGCTTAGAGCCCCCAGGAAACGATACTCAAGAATTCTGCAATGAGTTATCAGATTTCTTCATTGACAAAATCGACAACATTCGGAAATCAATCCATCAGAAAACAACGATCATCCTCACTGAACCAAACCAAAAAGAGGATATCGACACTAACATCACTCAACCACCGAATTTCATTCTGTCCCCAATCACCATAGACACAACCAAAAACATCATCAGAAGCCTTCGAGACAGCACATCACCGAACGACATCATCCCCACTAAACTGCTTAAAGAATGTTCCGACATCTTGGCTCCTATCCTAACACAGCTCATAAATCAATCATTCAAAGAAGGGACTGTGCCAACCTCCCTCAAGCAAGGCATCGTCAAACCTCTCCTAAAGAAAGCCAATCTCGACCCTAAGGACCCTAACTGCCGCAGACCAATAACAAGCCTCAACACCATCTCCAAGATTATGGAGAAAGCAGTAGTACAACAGCTACAACGCCACCTGGACACACACCAACTCCTGGACCCTCTGCAATCAGGCTTCCGCCCAGGCCATGGCACAGAAACAGCACTTCTGAAGATATGGGATGATGCCCTTGAAGCAGCAGACGACGGAGAACAGAGTCTCCTGGTACTGTTAGACCTCAGCGCAGCTTTCGATACAGTAGACCACAATACTTTACTCGCCCGCCTCGCTGAAGTAGTAGGAGCTACAGGTTCTGCTCTAAAATGGTTTACATCATTCCTAGAGAATCGCTCCCAGACAGTGAAACTAGGTACATTCACCTCGGAAACCCGGGCAGTCTCCTGCGGAGTCCCTCAAGGATCACCCTTGTCACCAGTACTATTCAACATTTACATCCGCCCACTTCTCAATATCATCAGGAAAACCGATCTTTGTTTCCACTCATACGCTGACGACACCCAACTCTACCTTCGTATCAACGGACAAAAAGACCCTCATCAGCAATTACAGAAATGCCTCTCCTTAATAGACGACTGGATGACCACTAGCTCCCTCAAACTCAATGGATCAAAAACAGAACTACTTCTCCTTCAAGCTAACAAAAATTCCAAAATAAAGACTACATGGACACCTCCCACCATCCTTGGACAGACCATCTCCCCAAGCACCAAAGTCAAGAGTCTTGGAGTCATTTTTGACTCAGGAATGACAATGGATGCACAAATAGGATCAGTGGTGAGCGGATCCCACCATCTCCTCCGCCAACTACGCAGACTAATCCCCTTCATCCCAGAAGAGGACAAAGCGGCAGTTGTGGGAACAATCATCAATTCCCGACTCGACTACGCAAATTCGCTCTACGTAGGACTACCCCAATATCAGCCTGCGCGCTTACAACTCATCCAAAACACGGCGGCAAGACTGTTAACAGGAAAAAAACCCTGGGAATCCATCTCCCCCTCCCTAAAGAGCCTACACTGGCTAACCGTGAAGAAACGGATCACATTCAAGACCCTCTGCATCACCCACAAATGCGTACAAGGAAACGCCCCACCATATCTCCGCGAGAAAATAAAACACTACACACCGAATCGCAGTCTTCGATCAGCTAACCAAAACCTCCTTACCATTCCCAAATACCGCTACAAAGCAAAGGGAGAACGAAGATTCGCAGTCCAAGGACCTCAACTATGGAACTCTCTTCCTACCAACATCCGCATGGAAGAAAACCACCAGGCCTTCAGAAAAAAACTAAAGACCTTCCTTTTCTGAGAAGCTGACATCAGAGAATGCATCCAGCGCCTTGAGGCGATTCAGTTCGCATTTGCAGCGCTTTATAAATCATTCATTCATTCATTCATTCATTCATTCATGCAGGATTGTTTTATCCCACCTTATCTGGGCTGGGGTGGTTCAGGGTGGGTCGAGGATGCTCTCTTGGAGCCTGATCTAATCACTCCCCCACATAGGCCTACACATAGTCCACCCGACTACAATTGAACGCTGTACGCGAAACCTCCATTGGTTCCATAATGTGGTCCGACTATGCTCCTATCTCACTGACCTACACGCTCTCAGATGCGACTGAACAAAATCCTACCGGAAATACTCGAGGAGGTTACTAGGGAATTAACCTTCTATTTCCAGCAGAATTATAATTTGGACTGAGACCCGGGGATAATGTGGGAGGCCCACAAGGCTGTTACCTGGGGCATACTCATTAAGCATGGTTCCTGAATCAAGAGGGAAAGGGGGAGACCGTTAAATCTACTCCTCACCAAACTTCACACTGTTGAAACCCAGTATAAACATGACCCTTCTCCGAACCTAGACATAGAACTTGCCTCTCTCCACAGCCAGATTATTGATTCACTGCGTTATAAATCCAAGGCGGCGCTGCAGATATATTGCAAAATCAGCTATGGGTCCAGAGACAAATGCGGGAAAACTTTGGCTAGGTCAATCAGGGAACATAAACTGCAAACTTATATACCTCATATCATATCTTCGAGTGCTCAAAAAACTATTTTGCTCGCAGAGATTTCTCAAGTTTTTAGGGACTTCTATGCCTCCCTCTACAACTTACCTACTGCGTCGAGTTCCCAAGCCTTAATGGACGACTACATTAAATCATCTCAGATCCCTACCCTCTCGCCTGAGTTTTACGAAGAGCTGGATGCGCCAATAAATTTAGAAGAAATAGAACAGGCCATTGGCTCGACTAAACCGGGTAAGGCCCCAGGCCCAGACAACTTCACTCTCCAATACTATCGGACTTTACTCCCGATTCTATGCCCTCATATGGTGGACCTGTTCAATTAACTTGAGCAGACGCGGTCCTCCCTAGAGATACTTTAAGGGCATATATCCATCTAAAAACAATTGATATTGCATATAGGGAGATTATATTTAGTGCATAGTTTCTCCAAGGGTATAATAGATCCATCGTGGAAAATGTGTGAGGAAGTCTCGAAGTCTGCCAATTGAATCTGTAACTACGTAAGGATGTCCTGGCCCTAACCCTCTTTTCCCCCAAAAATACAAAAATGACTGTCAAAAGAAATAAAACCTCTTTTACATCCAAGAAGTGTCTGGCACCCAATGACTTTCACCATCTTTGCACCCACTATGCCTCACAACCCACTACGTATTGAAAGATGTCAGCTATCGGAGACCTTGCTACACAAGTAATGGAGAAGTTGAGATCCTAAACCTTTAACAGACAGTGTTCAAACCTAGTACAAATGATGACATGATACTTGTAGCTGCCTACACAATACAGACAAGGTTACTATGGCAAACATTGCTTTCCAAACCCTTCATAACAAAGAACTACGTAGAATTTTTCCTTGCTGGAAGTTCCAGAAAAGTTATGAATTTGGACATGTAACGAATTTACAGTAGGCATTAGGGCCGGTACTGGGGGGGGGGTTCGCGAGGGACAGCTGCCCTGAGCGCAAAAAGTTAGTGCGGGAAGAGGGCTAAGTCTGCTGGGTGCTACCATGCCAGCACACAATATGCTGCTGAATGTAAGTAGACAGCCGGCAGCTTTGTTCCTGCATGTAGGTTAGATCATGTCATAGCACCCGCCCCCCACCTGCATGGTGCACTGTACTATTCCCTGAGCAACAGCAGAGTGGAGTGGGTGGGGCGTATGAGGTTGACAAAGCATTTCAGTGCTTTCTTGATTGATTCTAGATGCACAACTTTCCTGTTCTTCTGCATCCTTTCTATCACTCTTACTTTCAGAGTGTCCTGATGTCTGTGTGACATCACCAGCTCCGCCCCTAGCCTCCTGTTTTTTTCCTCCCTGCTCTGGACTATGTGAAGGTCACTCCTCCTCTGAATAGTGACCAATCCTCATGTGCCCCTTGGGTCCCCTCCTCTCCAGTCCTACTGCCAAAGTGAGTGGTGGTCTCTCCTCTGTCTCTGTGCTGCTGAGGCTCCCACTACTCAGCTAACAGGATGGATATCACAGTTATAGCTGTGGAGACAACTATTCTTTCACATTCTGTTTTTATTAAGGACATGTTAACATGCGGTGCAGACATGTGGCTCCCATGCAGGACTGTCTTATTAGCATGGGGATGCATGGGCATTGTGTGCATCCTTGTGCCAGCACCCCATTCATTTCTAGTGGGGCATGAGGTTGCATAGACACAGCCTCTGTATCCTAATATGACTCGCAGGTACGGGCCCCAATAGAAATGAATGGGACGTTGGCACACAATGCACAAGAGAGCCCTGCACAGGACAGGTCTGTGCCACATATGAATGGGCCCTAAAGAACTCATGTACATGGGGGCTTGGTGAATTCCCCAGGCATTAGAAAGCAATAGGGATTTTACACAGGAGCTACTAAGGCTGGCCATAGATGGGTGAAAATTCAGCTGGTTCAGCAAGGACCAGATGAGTTTCAATCCATCTATGGCCATTCCTGCTAAAGAGAAGTCGATCTAATATGATAAACTTCTTTCAAATCAGCTTGTTGGAATTTTTTCCTTTGATCTGCAGTGCTAATCAATGTATTCTGACCACTATCACAATGCAGTGTCTCAGTGGAGAGGATTTCTCCATTCACCTCACTTGTGTGGATGGGGGGATCCACTCATTTTTTTTTGATCAGACACTGACTGATCAAAAAAAACGAACCCATCTATGGCCAGCCTACAGCTTACCATACACTATAAAATCAAATTGCACAAAGTTTTTGGATCTACCACCAACTATGTAGTACAAGGGCTGCCTGATTGGATACTACTGAGTGGATAATGAATTGTTTAGGTTTGTCCTTGTTTTTGGATTGTACAATCAAATTGTATAGTGTATGCTCACCTTTACTGCTCATTTGCATGAGTACTAAGAATGACACATCTTTTCCCTGACACATTGTCTAAGGCTAGGTTCCCACTTGTGCAATCACAGACATTGCATGCGATTCGCACCACAATGCTGTGTAGATCACATGCAATGTCTGTGCAATGCAAATTCAGCCATACGAACTGTATGGCTAAAATCACATCGCATTCGTACCAAAATGTGCAGGACTGTTTTTGGTCCGCACTGGAATCGGATCGCATGAGTGTTCACACCTATGCGATACGATTAATGCACCATTTCACAGTTCACACTGCGATCTGCGAATTGATCTAGGGTGTCATTAACTTTACATTGACACCTGCAGCGGTTCACAGATGTCAGTGAGAATTGCCAGTGATTCAGCTGTGATGCGAGAGCCCACACAGGAATCTCACTGGTTCCCGCATTGCACAAGTGTGAGCCCATCCATTATTAGTTTTTCTTCCAGTAGGCTGAAAAAAAACGAATAGATCTCTGCATGCACACAAACAAGGTGGATGCAGAAATTCCCCCTCTGCGCTATTGTATTTTGACAGCAGGACTCCTCCACTGTCAGAATACACTGATCGGTGCTGTAGCCCACTGATCAAAGGAGGTTTTCTAGCAGAACCAAGCGGGGGGGGAGGGGGGTAGCGCATTTTGACATCTTTGCCCTGGGCACCGAATTTCCTTGCCTCGCCACTGGTAGGCATTCACTCAATTTTGCTGCAAAAGTGGAAATACCCTTTACGCAGAGATTCCTGAGTAGTTGAATGATGAAACACATAGAACGGGAGTTACGACATGTATACACAAATCGCTGGTCTCTATATACTTTTAAAGGGAATTTGCTATTTTTTGTTTATGTATATTTTAATAAAGTGCCTGACTTTTTTTTAACTGATTCATACTATAAAGATGCCTTTGTTTTAAATACTGGTCCTGAGGAACCAAGGGGTACAGAAGGTGATCTGTCACTGGTCGCAAGCTGTGGATGAGTGTTGGGGGGGTTACAGCTGGAGAGTGGAGCTGAGTAGTTTATGGTGGCTTCCTGGTGAGGATGAGGGATGACCTTAGTGCTGTCACTGGATGGTGAGCCTTCCATTCATTTAGAGTATTGGTGATCTGTACTTTTAAAGGGGCGGCTAAATGGCAACTGGTATGTGAGTGTAATACTGTAGGATAAGGTTTCCGGAATGTTAAAATATGCTATACTATAGTTTTATTTTTGTTCTGATATCAGTTCTGAGCATTTGAAGAGTGAAGAATATTTCGACCCTGCATGAATGAATTTAATGTAAATTTTATAAGGGGTCATTATTTTCTGGTAAGGCTTTTTTATCCATCCGAAGAACGCTGAGCACAGAGGTGGAAACACCTCTAGACCTATAGACTTTTAAATTATTTTTGTACAGTTTCTTATTGTTTTTAAATTTATTCACAATTACTGGATGTTCCTTTTCACAAATATAATTTTTAAGACTGGGGTTTGAACAGATATTTGCACATTATAAAGTTGGGGATTGGGTTTGGGGGATTTCACAAACATTAGTTTATATAGAATGTCAGACATTCCAAGCATCGTTTAAAAGCAATATTTCATAGCATTGTGAATAGGGATAGAAAGGGATTGATTAGCATTAGCATTAAAAGGGAGGTAACAGAAACACTGCACTTCCATATTTGTTAATAAATATAGTACTAGTGCTTTGAATAGTAAAGATTTTATTCACACATACTGGTTTATGAGCCTGTGCTGATCATAAACACACATATATACATTTGTAGAAAAAACAAAAACAAAACACAAATGGTATACAGAAGAAGAGAATGTTTGGCTTTTGCTAGTGCATCTAAAAAATTCTGATTAGGCCAATTAGTTCAAAGTAAATTATATTCTGTTGAGGAACAAGATATGTAAATGTTGTTCCTTTGTTGAGAATGTCTCCAGTAATCAGTTCTGCCAGTAATAGAAAAAATGTTTACACGAGGGATTATATAAAATGGTACTACAAGAAATGTTATTTACCGGTACTTAATACAATGTAGATGCGGCAAAATACCCAGGTATTAAAACTCTACATAAAAAAAACAATAAAAAATCCTTTATAATATTACCTTAACATGTGATGGCATTGAGGTTTTTAGATACTTGGTTACACATCCTGCTCCCCTCACTTATGTGGATGCCCAAGGTTCAATAAGGAATCCTTTTTTCATAGCAGAGTAAAGATTATACATATATATATATATATATATATATATATATATATATATATATATATATATATACATATATATTACACACACACACACACACATACATACACATCGGCTTATCTCCAAGGACTGTTTTCTCACTGCCCTCTTCACCAGCTTGTGACAAATAGTTGGTCAACTCAAGTCACGAATAAGCAACAATGACGCTCTCAGCCTCACTCTGGACAAAGATTTTCCAGCTTGCAGGACCATAATCTAAGTGCCAACAGACAGAGCGATTGTCAGTGGGTTTAGTTAACTAAGCAATTGACTCTTTACACTGTCACCAATGTTCACAATATTAGCAATAGCAATGACTTTAGAATAAGTGTCTGTAATAGAGTCACCACAGACAGGTAAATCCAGAGATTTACACTATAGTAGTGCTCTTCAAGAGACAGTAATGCATTAGTGCATTCCAGTCAAGTTTAGCACTTTTCAAAATACTGTTTAATAATGAAAAGGTAAAAATGGTGCAAAACATAAAAATGTTTTTACATAGAAAACAGGTATTACAATGGAAATAGAGAGACAACAATTCAACAGCAAAACAAAAGGGTTGAAGAATAGAAAATACTTATAAAGACCTGGTTCAGCAGAGTCCAGGCAACAAGCAAGATGGTACAATGGCTCTCATAAGACTTGACAGGTTTTCCTTGATTTGATGTTAAACGAGAGCTGTTAAGTATGTCTGCAGTCCCCTTTACTGGACATCGAGGGGGGTGTTGACAGAAATGGCTTGACCAATCACCAGGTATAAGGTGTGGCTGCTGGGATGTCACCAGGTTTATAAGCATATACCAGATACAGTTTTACATACAGTAGGTATTATTATCTTTGAATACCTATAGATTACAGTCTGGTAACTTGCATATTATTGTCCAATGTGGAATTACATGTTAAATTGATATAAACATGAGGGATGTCGGATGACTACTTTACCTAGGAGGAAAATTGGGTCGGCTACGCTCATGGTACTTCCTAGGATAGAGATGTTTGGGCTCAAGATGCTGCTAATTAACTGATAGAGGAAAATATGTCTTTATGGCTGTACTGTTATTATCCCATGAGTTATAAAATACACTGAAGTTTTGGTTTCTTCAAGATGAGGTAGAGAGAAATGTGATTAACTAATGACTTCCGCTAGATATTTATGATGGGGAATTAGGAAGACGGATATCTGCTTGCTTTTCCAATTACCCAAGCTTGCAGGTTTGACCATTTTATGACGACACTGAGACATGTATTGGTGTTAGATTCTTCTAATCCTATGAAGGTACTAATAAGGGGTTTTGGAAAGCAGCTAAATGCTGTGGATTGTATACATTAATGTCCATGTCCTCAAAGGAGGAAAGGTCACTTCTGCTCCTTTTCATATTCTGAGAAAATGGCATAGGTGACCTGGGACCTGAACAACATGGCTGCCACACATAGCTTTTTGTGTGCCCAGTACACAATATCGTTCCAATATTAACTTAACATGCAATGGCACTGAGGTTTTTAGATGCTTGGTTACACACCCTGCTCCCCTCACTTATGTTGATAACCAAGGTTCAATTAGAAATTCATTTTTTTCATAGGTTCCAGAGGAAGGGTTATATTATAATGTTTTTAAATAGGCTTTTATCTAATACCTGTTACCTTGATCATATGCAAGACCTTGCCTAGAGCATGTACATAGACTGAGTAAGTGGGACATGTGATCCACCCCCTTGAGGAGGTGTTTGCTCTGACACAAACTAGTCAGGTGTTTTTCTCACAGCTTCTGTCTCAATACCTGTATAATTGATGGATTGCCAAAAATATGAATGTATGGCTTAATTTATTAGTTCTAGAAGTCACCAATAATTTTAATCTAACAAGTAGCCTGTTTGTATGTTGCCTGTCGTAAGTAAGTGTTTTTGTGCCGATTTGTGACTTTGAATTTGCAGTCTCTAGGCTGTGGAAACAAGCTAAACTAGTATCTTGGCTTAAGTGATCCTACCATGAGTAAAGTATTGGGGTTGCTATTGTGTCTTGCATGAATGTTTGTTGAGTCACAGACTATAGAACAAGCATGCTGTAATGACAGCCAGGTGACTAGCATTTTAGGGCAGCCTCCTCAATTTTCTGATGGCAGATTCCCTTTGAGGACACATTTATACAAGCATCCACTGTGGATCACTTTTCACAGAGTGCTGAAGGCACAGCAGACAGGCATTCAGTAGGCAATACTTCTGCCTTCGTATTGCCTGTTTTTTTTTTTTTTTTTTATAATTGTATTTTTTTATTGATTTTCAAAAATTAAGTACAAAGTTTTAGCAAAACGAGCATTACATTGTCAATGCATGTGCATTATACAGCAATCATTATAGAAAAAAGAAAAACAAAGTATAAAGTAACAAATATAGGTGACAAAAAGTGTTCACAGTAACAAAACACATAGATATATTAGGTCAATTCCCTATGGTGTGAAAATAAGCGTAATATTGGAGGGAGTCTGGATCCTTGAGATCAGTTCAGGCCATATACACAGGTAGTATAGGGTTGACTTAAGATTAGGGTGAGCCTGGTGTCACGGGGGTCCCATACTCCGAAAGATCCCATGGTTCCCAAATTTCAGTGAACTTGGAAACACAATCGTGTACCGAGGCTGTCAAAAACTCCATTGTCCGAATCTCAGCCACCAAGAGTAGTAATCTGGACCGTGGGGGAGGAGTATTGGATAGCCAGAATAACGGAATAAGTCTTCTGGCGGCTAGTAATATGTAGGATATTAATTTGTTTGTCTTTTTAGATATCCCTGATGGAGGTAGGCCCAATAGATAGGTCAAGGGATCCACCGGAAGGGACACCCCCGTCACCTTTTGTATAAGAAAATGTACATCACACCAAAAAGGTTGAATCAGAGAGCACTGCCAAAAAATGTGGAACAGTGAGCCTATTTCAGTTCCACATCGCCAACAATGTTGCGAGACTGAAGGGTCATACTTATGAATTACATCGGGTGTTCTGTACCAGAACATGAGAATTTTAATGGTTGTCTCTCTCTGGGTGACACATTTGGAAGATTTAAATGTAGAGGACCAGATTCTATCCCACATCTGTATTGTAACAGGACGGCCCACTAGATGAGACCACTTGCGCATATATAAATGTAATGTCTCTGTGACGGGTGACGACTCATGGAGGATACTATATATACAGGAAATTAAATGTAATTGATGGGGGCCTTGGGCACATAGATATTCAAAAGTAGTTGGTTTATCTAGAATTAGGGATGGTGATTTAGAATGAAAGAAATGTCTAATTTGCATATAGAAGTGGAAGAGATGTGGTGTAAGGCCAAATTTCTCACTTAAAGTAGTTAAAGGTATGTAGTTTCCTTGTTATGGGATGTACAAGGTTCCTGAGCTGAAAGAGGTGAACGTTCACCCATGGGAATATCCTGCCCAAGGACATACTATCCGGAATGAGAGGGTTAAATAATACGTTTATAAAAGGGGAGCAGGGAGACATAAGGGAAAAGCGTTTAAGGCAGTTACGCCATATATTTAGAGTCAGTATCATTTGGTCCAGTACACTGATGTTTATATATAGGATCCAGAGCAGGGGGAGCGCCCCATACCAAGGATCCCGGGTGGACCGGGTAAAGTACTCCCTTTTCAATAGCAGACCATTGGTTTGGTGCATGTAAGGAAGACCAAGAGGTAATGGCCCTCAGGTGTGTAGCATAATAATATTTAGTGATGTCAGGAGCTCCTAAGCCTCCTCTGGATCTAATGGCAAACAACACTGAGCTTGCTATACGGTGCGCTCCGCCATTCCATATAAACTTCAGGAAAGTTCTGTGAAGTGCTTTTAATTGTGTGGCAGGTACAGCTACTGGAAGGGTTTCAAAATAATAAAGTAATCTAGGCAGTATAGACATTTTCAAAACATTAATTCTGCCTAATAGAGATAGGGGTTATTTGGTCCAGTTCGACAGAGATTTATTAATATCTAGTATCAGGGGCGGGAAGTTTGTATCATATAGGGAGGTATAAGAAGGGGTAAGTAATACACCTAAATATTTAAGAGAGGTGTTACACCATTTATAGGGGAAAGATTCTTTAAGTTGAGATATTAATGGCGATGGAATGTGTATAGGAAGGGCTTCAGTTTTAGAAGTGTTGATTTTGTACCCGGAGATAGCACTAAAAGAGTTCAGTACTTTATGTAGTGAGGGAAGGGATATTAGCGGGTTAGTGATTGTAAGCAAAATGTCGTCTGCAAATAACGATAATCTATATTCCCCCTGTCTCATCACCACCCCACTGACATCCGGGTGAACTCGAATATACTCAGCCAGGGGTTCTAGGCATAGAATAAAAAGCAATGGCGAGAGGGGGCAACCCTGTCCAGTTCCGTTTGTCATGGGAAAGCCAGGAGACAGGAAAGACGACATTTGTACCTGCGCAGAGACGTTGGAATATAAGGCTTCTAGGGCTGTTAAAAAAGGGCCAACAAAACCATATATCTTTAGGGTGGCGAACATGTAGGACCAGCTTAGCCTGTCAAAAGCTTTTTGTGCGTCTAAACTCAGGATCAGTGCCGGTCGGGAGGTTCTGTCCAAGAGATCTATCAGATCTATTGTACGCCGGGTGTTATCTCCCGCATGTCTCCCAAGGACGAAACCTACCTGATCCCTGTGTATCAGTTTGGGGATGAATACAGAAAGTCTGGTAGCAAGAATTTTAGTAAAAATCTTGTAGTCCAAGTTTAAAAGGGCTATGGGCCTATAGTTATCCGGGAGAGAGGGATCCTTTCCAGGTTTAGGAATAACTGATATGAAAGAATGGGAGAACTGTGAATGAGGGGGAGTACCTTTGAGAAAGGAGGCATATAAAGCTAGCATGTGAGGAGATAAAATATCGATAAAAGATTTATAGTATGAATAAGGCAACCCGTCCGGGCCAGGGGCTTTGTGTAATGGGAGATTTTTAATTATAGCAGAGAGTTCTTCAGCTGTAACTGCTACATTTAAGCTTTCTAAATCCGTTGTAGATAGTTTCGGTAGCTTTATATTGGAAAAAAAAGACTCAAAATTTTCCTGGGTGAATTCAAATTGATTCTCCGGGTTCAGGCAATTGTACAGTTTATTGTAAAAGTTGCCAAAAATTTTGGACATCTCACGAGGACAATGAGTTCTAGATCCGTCTGGTCGTATAAGAAAATCGGGCAAGGAGTTAAACGGACGAGGGCATAACTTATTGACTAGCATTCTGTGAGGTTTATTGGAGAATTCATAAAATTTTTGCTTCGTCCATAACATGGATCTAGCTGTTTTGTTAAGTTTTGTTGATCTAATTTGTTCTCTAAGTTGAATGACTTTGCGAAGTTTTGGCACTGTGGGACCACCCAAAAGTCTCCGCTCCGCAGTTACCAGAGCAGACATTAGGGACTGTAATAGGTTATTTCTATCTCTCTTCAGTCGAGAACCTTCAGCAATACATGTGCCTCGGAAAACAGCCTTATGTGCTTCCCATAGTGTGGAAATCTGAGACACAGATCCAGTGTTGAGTAAGAAATACTCACTCAAGCTATTTGCTAGAGTAGAGCGGGAGATTTCAGACTGCAAGAGATGATCATTGAAACGCCAATGACAGGATTTGGTATAGGTCTGAGATAACATTAAATCCAGCATAATGGGTGCGTGATCTGACCATGTAATGGGAGAAATATCTGAATCAACTAAATAAGGGATAAGTGGGGTTGAAATAAAGAAATGATCTAGACGGGAATACATATTATGAGCTGATGAGTAGAACGTAAATTGTTTAGCAGAAGGGTGTTTTATCCTCCATGGGTCGAAAAGTCTATGTGACCTAATACATTTACGGAAGGCGTTAGCTTGAGACAATACTCTTTTAGATGGGGTAGGACTAAAAAGTGTTTGTCTGTCTCTAGTGGGTGACATGACCAGATTGAAATCCCCACCAACTATCATAAAAGGTTGTGAGCAATATTGGGGGGAATCAAAGAGTTTGTCAAGGAAATCAATCTGGCCCGTGTTCGGGGCATACAAATTAACCAGTGTAAAGGAGGTAGACATGTACTCACACTCTAGAACAAGAAATCTCCCGTGAGGGTCTGCATGGGACTTCCGAACTTTAATAGGACATGTTTTTCTGATCAAAATTGCCACTCCTGCCCTGTCCGTAGAGTCAGAGGCAAGGTAGGAAGTAGGGAAGAACCTTGAGGCAAACTTGAACGATCCCCTTGACCGAAAGTGGGTCTCCTGGATCATCACCACATCTGCGCCTGAGGCCCTGAAATCTTTCAGGGCCATCCAGCGCTTACTAATGGAGCCCAATCCCTTTACATTGTAGGACATAATTTTTAAAGCCATGTTTGCGGTCTATGTAGGAATGTCGCTATAAACACCGCTAACACTATAAACATTAAAGTATTTAAAGAAAGAAAATACATATGTTGCATTTTACGGGTATTAGTAATGGTGAGCAACCTCCCATCTCTAACTATTGAGATATAAACACCAAGGTATATCTCTCTCAAAGTGAGGTAATAATGACCATGGGGTTTCAATCTGTGAAACACAGCAGTGGATATAGTTGAAAAAATTAAAAAGGAAAAACAACAAAAAAAAATTAAAATGAAAAACAAAAAAGCAAAAAAGAGTTCAAAACTCTGTGTACCTGAGAGATAAAAATCTCTCAGGAAGCCCTGGATGCAGACCAGGGCCTGGTAGGGGCGTGAACGGACTCCCATCTGGCGACTCTGTCTGAAGGGATGAGATGGGTCTGCTGCTCACCTTGTGCAACTGGTTGCTAATAGAACAAAGTAGGACAACATTCATTAGAGGAGTAAGAAGAAAACAAAAACCTGTAAAACCTTAAAAAAAAAGCAAGGTTAACAAATAAAACAGGTACGTTGAACACTTAAAATTTCAAAACCTTTTGTGAATGCATCTCATGGGATGAGAAAGGATCTTCCCCCGAAGATAAACGGGGTAGGATCAGACGAAAATCGGTAGGACCAGTTCAGCAACATCGTTTCGTCGGGAGAGAAAAAGAAAAGAAAACTCCAGAGGAAACGGAAATGCACAAAAAAAAAAAAAAAATTGAGAAAGTAGAACCAAAAAGGAAAATCCAGAGAAGTTCAAGGGGGTTGTTTAGAAGATCGCAGACGTTGAGGGGTGGAAAGATGCTTCTTAGATTTGCCCCGGACAGGGGTCCAGATGCGAGTAGGAGTAGTCGGAGGTAGACGGACTTGTGTGGCCGGTGGGATCATGTCCTCTTCCGGGAGGGGGGAGCCCCAAATTTTTCAGGAAGGCTTCTGCTTCTTGCAATTCACGTAGCGAGTATTGGGTGCCCTCTTTGGATACAGTTAAACGGAAAGGGAATCCCCAGTAATACGGAATCTTGAGTTGTTGCAGATGTGAGGTCAGGGGACGTAAGTTCCTACGTTTAGCAAGGGTGATGGGGGAGAGGTCGCTGAAAATTTGCAATTTAGCACCTTTGAACATTATTTGGGATCTATTGCGAGTCGCCATGGTCAGTGCTTCCTTACTTTCAAAAAAATGAAAACGTACCACGACATCTCTTGGCCTAGCTCCAGCCGGAGGTTTTGGGCCTAAAGACCGATGGGCCCTATCCAGGCGCCAATCTATATCTACCACCGAGGGGGCTAGAGAATTGAAGAGGCTCAGGAGGTAGGCTCGGAGTTCAGAGTCACCCACTGTCTCGGGTATCCCTCTGAATCGAAGGTTTTGTCTTCTTTCTCTATTTTCCAAGTCCTCCTGTTGTATTTGTAGTTGAGATACAGAAAGGCGTAAAGTATGGTTTTCTTCCTCAATCGTTTGCACGTAGTTTATCATTTCGTCGAATTTGTTCTCTAGAGTGTCTGTGCGGTCACCAATTTGGGTTATTTCCCCCCTCAGTTCGGCAGCCAGTTTGCTTACCTCGGCCGAGACATTGGACGTAATCTGTTGAAGTAAAAGTTGTAGCTTGGAATCCAGGATTTCAGGGGTAAGAGTCGCATTTGAGGATGGCACAGTGGGCGCCGGTATCTGCGAGTTGGTTAGAGAGGGGTTTGTAGCATCTTCCGAGTCTAAAGAAGGATCCAGCAGGGCAAAAGGATTTACGGGTAACAAAACTTTCCATGTATGGTTCTTCTCGTGGTGTAATCAATGATTTGTAGTATTGTTGCTGTTGGCCGACTTTGCCCATGAGGTATGCAGAGGATTTAGTGGTCAAACTTGCAGGCTTACCTCCGGCTCTGTGTATAGCTACTGTTGTTGTATGGAGGTCTCAAAACCCCTTGTTTGTTCCTCTCCTCCTCCCTATCATTTTACTGGGAGAGAGGAGACAGTGCTCACAATCCCCAGCACTCTGTGTGAGCCTGTGTAGCCTAAGGGGTGGGATGATTGCTACTGGGAGCAGATTGGCGTCCCAATATGGCCGCCGGCTTCCAGAGGTAGGCCGAAGCCGCGGTCTATCCTAAGGGACGGCCGCCGGGGACGTGCACACGGCCGCCCCGGGTCTCCAGAACTTCCCTGGGGGTATGGGAACGGAGGGACAGGTAGGCCTTAGTCTCCTGGGAACTCGGTTGGGGGAGGTTTTGCGGGATGCCTTACTTACAGTGTCCGTAATCCGTAGAGAGCGTCCGTAATCCAGGCCGCGGTCCGCGTCTGGATGGTAGGCCGGGACTTGCTTAGATCGACCGCCGGACTAAACCAGGCAATCCCTCTTCATCTACAGGGCAATCCGCCTGCCCCTCGTAGACTGTATCATCTGCCAGGCCGCTTGATCCGTCCCTCCACCTCTCCAGAGGAACAGGGCAGAGAGCCCGTCCGTAGGCCCCAAGATGGCGGCGGACGGCCCTGATGGCAAAGGGGGATATGGAGAGGATCTGGTCGACAGGATGTAAAAATATACTCCCAGGATCAATTGGCAATAGTCTGGGAATAAAATGTGCTGTTTTTGGCTGTGATGGGATGAGCAGGGACAAAGGAGCTTAGCTTACACACGTCTTTCCAGCAGCACGTCCGGACACGCCCCTGCCTGTTTTTTTTTTTTTGACAGCTTATATGACTTTTTAAATTACCTATTTGTCACATTTGAAAAGGTCAAACAACATGCCCAGGTGCCAGTAAAAAAGTGAGTTAAGTAGGTAGTCTAAGTATCTTTTAAAAGCCACATTTCATAGGGTTTTGAAAGAACTTGCTTCAATTTAGTAATAAAAATGTAACCCTTCAACATTTATTAATATAGTACAAGGGCTTTGAAGCTTGCTGATATATTTTTTTGACAGCCAACATAATGTTTCAATGGAATACCGTGCTGCAACCACAATCTTAAAAAAACCCTCTTTGGCACCAATTTACAAGTTCAAAATTTGGACAATTCTTATCCAGTCCTGATAATCTGGGATCCATATGTTAATCTTCATAAATGAAAAAAAAATAAATCGATACCTCCATCCATACAATCGAGGGGGATAGAAGAATACTCCACACTGAGACTATGTATTCTGACAGTGGTGAATCAAACATTCCCTTTAGATAGAAGTCATTAGATTACCTTCTGAGAAGTTGGAGCAGCCACATAAGGATCAAAATGTGTCTGGTCCCCGCTAAACTGGCCAAATTTTCAGTATTAGACAAATAGAACACTAAAGGAAAAGACAAAAATACACCAATTTTATTTGCAGAAAAATAGTTCTTTTTATAAATGTTTCCACATAAGATCACCATAGATTCCACTCAAGATTCACACCCAATTCCACCCAGGTTTCACATTTTTCTCATTGGAATAAATTTGAAAAATTTATGAATCTTGTGTGAAAACATTTTCCAATTGACTGTATTGAAAAACAAAAATGCTTTCATCATGCAAAAAAAAAACTATATGTTATTTCTGAACTTTTATCTCAATGGGATCTATACTCTGTGTCCTTATTTGAATACCTTAACCTATAGGATATTAAATGCACAAGGCATGTTATAATCTCTTGAAAGGAAAGCTAATGTGAGGTGACAAGAAAATACATGTTTTGGTACGGTAGTTTATTGTTTTCTGGCCAAAAATAGACTTTACAACTATTTTTAAAATGTGATTTCCTGCTGACAATACAAAACAGACCTTAGTGAACTGGAATCTTTAATGGCAAGGAATATTTTTCTTCAGTGTTGTGCTGTCGAGTTTATTTTGAAGCCTTTGGGATGTTAATATGTAACGGCCTAATAAAGATCTTTAACCAGTGGCTGTCTGTGGAAATTTTTTAAATTTTTTACACATTAAAATCATAACTTTTGCTAAAACATTACTTAGAACCCCCAAACATTATATATTTTCTGAAAGCAGAGGCCCTGGAGAATAAAATGGGGACTATTGCAAATTTTTAGGTCACACAATATTTGTGCAGCCATTTATCAAATGCAGATTATCATGGAAATATACACTAAAATTAATTTTACTGCACCCAAACACAATACCCAATTTTTGGTAAGATATAAAATAGATGCTAAACATGTCAAGACTCAAAATTGCACATACTGGTGAAATAGTGACGAACAAAAGTACCTAAACTTCTTCATGGGTGACATTTTAAACGCCTTCATGGGTTATTACTTTAGCTTACATTGAGAAATATGGTGCTAGAAATATTGCTTGCACTCTGATGTTCCCGGAGATACCGCATGTGTGATCCAATTGCTGTTTATATACATGTGCAACACCTATGTGCCTGTTTGCATTAGCGCAGGGTGTCAGGAAATACCTTGCAGAAGGAATCTTGCTGCTAGTGAACGTCTTTGAGCGCTGTTGGGCTTGTAAACAGAGCCAATGCTGTCTGATCTGCAGCTTCATGTGACTCCTGCTACCTGTAACCTGCTTTGAGATTCTGTTCCTGTGTTCTGATCCGGCTTGCCTTTGACTATTCCTGCCTAATGCCTGTACACAACCCTGGCTTGTCCCCGACTCTGATCCTGCCTGCTCCTCTTGTTATCACGCTGTCCGCCTGTTGCCAACCAAGCTTGTACTCCAACCTGTCTCTGCTGCTGCACCTGTCCGGTTTCTCTAAGCTGTGTGCATCTGTGCTCCAAACCCCTCAGGACTGATCCGCTGTGCACTGCCTGCTGTGCCTACCAAACTCCTGTACTGCCTGCTGTTCTGACCCATCTCCTCTACTGCCTGCTGTGCTGAAATCTCATCCCACCAGTCCTCATCCCTGTGGCATCAGGAACTTCGGAGCAACTCTCCTGACTACCTAACTGCTAGGCACTCATACCATTCTGTACTCTCAGGTCCAGGGGCCACAAGTCAGATACGTAAGGGAGGCCTTCCTCTGCATTACTGGGCTCATCCATAAGGTACGTGGAAATGTGACACAAGGGGATAGGGGTGCTTTTATATATTTTACTACATTTTTTACACTTTTTCATTCTATTTTATTGCTATCAAGACCCTATGTGATCAGTTTGGGCAGGTGACAGGTATGCTTTATGGAAACATCAGGTGTCCATCAGATCCCCTTAAGGCCCAGCTCCACTTTTTTCTTTTTTTACATAGAGGGACTTGGAAAAAAAATTACAAATAAGCTCTTGGTGTAATAATCACCTCCTCCCTGGCACTGCCACCCTTTGTAATAGCAGCATCAGACTTAAATAGGAAGAAAATACCCAACATGACTGCCTAACCTGCCTTTACTTCGTAAGCATATTCACAAAAAAAATACTTTTTAAAAATAAAATGAATAAATAATTTCAATATTTTCAAACTGGCAGCAAGCCTTAAAGTTATATCTTAAGCCCTTTTCACATTTTATCTATATTATGCAATGTTTAAAACCCCCTTCAGGTCTATGTCCTGTTGAATAGATTTCCCTTTACTTTGCGTTCACAAGACACAGCTGGAAATGAGAGGAAATCCTAAGAAAGGGAACATTTCATCTTAGACAGTTGTCACTGAACATGGGCCCTTATTGGTTTTTCACCTCTTGCCTCGGTGACCGCTATAAAACCTTAGATTTCCCTGTCTCCATGGTCACCAGAACTGGACAAAAAAGTCAATATCTCCATCAAGAATACAGACAGCAATAAAAACCTGCCATAGGTGCTAACCCATTTTTACTTAATCTAGAACCCAGAAAAAAGCGTTGTCTTTATATATACTTTAACTGTGTGAACCTAGCTCTATCTGGATATTCCGATGTTGATGCTGTAGGTAACTTGGCAGTCTTTGATATCCAGAGTCATCAGCTGTGCAAAAACTTTTATTTGAAAGTCAATTGTCTGCTATACTTCATTCCACACTTTGCACATCACTATTGAACTCTGAATATGATAAGCCAACTCACTGAGCCATTATGGAATGTGGGAGGCAATAGGCAGAGTTCAGGAGGAGACATGCCACAACAGCTCTGCTTACATGAATTCTGCTGGTGGTGTCCGTCACCTCTGGAGTTGTTTATCTGACAGATACCAATTTGCAGAAGGCCCAGTGGTGAATACGCAAACTTTAAACAGGGCTGGTGTTCAAGTAATTCTTAAAGTAAAATGTTTAGTGAGTGGTATAAAAAAAATTTGAATCTAATTTTTCTGGTTTAGGCAGCTATTTAATCTGCTAATAAAACAAACAAAAAAGTCTGCATGCAAACTAATTCAGTTTGAAAAGGACTATAACAACTGTGACAAAACAGTTTTTCTTTGACTAGAGGATCTATATTTAATTATTTGATACAGCATCAGTGTAAATAATGTCTAATACAACAATGTTTCTGCTTGGCACAGTAAGGCGGACAAGAAAAAATAAAATCTGATGGGAAAATAGGACTTCACTTTTGTTGTTTTAGGTTTCTGTAATCCCACTGCCAAAGATATCATGCTAATATTTTTATTAATAACAAAGTGCGCAGAGAGCACCTGAAACCTGTCTAAACCAGATACAGGGTATTTAAAGCATGGCCGCTCATGACATATCTTGTTACAAGCTGACCATTCATAGTTTCATACATTCTGCCAGGAATGCTATTAAAGCAAAACCAAAAGTTGCACATTACAGCCTAGCAATAAAGGTGCTTTTGCAGTTAGCAAGGTCTCAATTTATTAACTGTAAAATTTTAAACTGATTTCCTAACTGTAAATACCTCTGATGAATGTTAAGGTTTCCTTAGTATACCTGTAAAGCAGGGCATGGATTCATCCCTGCTTCGATACAAGTCCAATTCCCAGTAAGGAGAACTCAATACATAACCACAGATATCAAAGCATCAGAACTCCAAGTTACATCAAGTTACTTGTGTCTCCAGACCAGACCATGACCACACATATCGATTGGCAAATTCATTAACCATATCTCTGCTAATAAATTATTTCTATAAACAAGGAACCTGGAGAACAGAAGCTTCTCAGCTGGGGCAATCTTGAACCCTGCCCAACCTTAACCGCTTCAGCCCCGGAAGATTTTACCCCCTTCCTGACCAGAGCGTTTTTTGCGATTTGGCACTGCGTCGCTTTAACTGACAATTGCGCGGTCGTGCGGCGTGGCTCCCAAACACAATTGACGTCCTTTTTTTCCCACAAATAGAGCTTTCTTTTGGTGGTATTTGATCGCCTCTGCGATTTTTATTTTTTGCGCTATAAACAAAATAAGAGCGACAATTTTGAAAAAAAGCATTATTTTTTACATTTTGCTATAATAAATATTCCCCAAAAATATATAAAAAAAACATTTTTTTTCTTCAGTTTAGGCCGATCGTATTCTTCTACATATTTTTGGTAAAAAAAAATCGCAATAAGCGTTTATTAATTTGGTTTGCGCAAACGTTATAGCGTTTACTAATTAGGGATAGTTTTATGGCATTTTTATTAATAATTTTTTTTTTTACTAGTAATAGCGGCGATCAGCGATTTTTATTGTGACTGCGACGTTATGGCGGACATGTCGGACATTTTTGACACATTTTTGGGACCATTGTCATTTATACAGCGATCAGTGCGATTAAAAATGCACTGATTCCTGTGTAAATGACACTGGCAGTGAAGGGGTTAACCACTAGGGGGCGGGGAGGGGTTAAGTGTGTCCTACGGAGTGATTACTAACTGTAGGGGGATGGGCTGTGTGTGACGTCACTGATCTCTGCTCCGATGACAGGGAGCAGAGATCCAGTGACACTTGTCACTAGGCAGAACGGGGAGATGCTGTTTACATCAGCATCTCCCCGTTCGTCCTCTCCGTGAGGCGATCGCGGGTATCCATGCGGCGATCAAGTCCACGGGACCCGCGACCCGTGACCCGACTCACGGAGCTCCCGGCCGGCGCACGTGCGCCGCCGGCGGCACGCACGCAATGGTACGGAGGGGAATTCAAATGGACGTACAGGTACGCCCATTTGCCCAGCCATGCCATTCTGCCGATGTACATCGGCGTGCGCCGGTCGGGAACCGGTTAACAACTGCTGCTAAGCCCTCATTCACACTAAACACGGCTTTAAAATTGTGTGAGTTCATCCAAACACAATTTCAAAACCACATTTCAGTCCGACTTCGGGGGTGACTTGAAAGACATCTATGTGGGTTCATGCATAGATGTCTATTTAAATCACCCCCAAAGTCACCATACGTAGCGCAGGAACTACTTTTGGAAATCAGTGCTGCGCTACAAAGTCGGCATTGCACTAATTGGGACCCTCCTATTGCGGGCAATAGGCTCTGATTTGTCATGCAATCTGACCTGTCAGATCGCACCGATGTGAATGGAGACTTAATCTAACCAGCTTTGTTTAAAAGTGAAGAAGGGCTCTAATGTCATCCCTAAATCAGTTTGATCATGATGACAATGAACTCCTGCATTGTGGCCGGTAGGTACAGAATCAGTCCACCTAAACCTGAGACTTTTTTTTCATTACAGTTTCTTTCAGGTCTTAGGGTTCCAGTGCTGAGAACTGTCTACTTGAGTTCCAATGCCTTTACACTTCTAATAATATTTACATAGGGGTCCCACTCTCTCAGTATGGTTTTTTGTCACTTTATGAGCATGTTGAGTACAGGAGCCTTAAACTAAGGTGGGTAAACCTTATCATTGGATATACAAATTTATCTATTGGTTTGTCCCATTGGGTTCCATAAGTAATAGAAAAATCACTTTTGGGTATAATAATTTTTTTTACAAAATAAAATAGCAGTCCAAGGTAGCTCATTCGACATCACACATACCCTGTATATACAAATAATTGATTTATGCTGGTGATTGTGTGAAACAACCTAGTATTGTGATACTAATATTGCACTGTTTTTATGTAAGCAGCTCTTCAGGAAAGTCTAGAAGGGCAGACATGAAGGTTTTCCCAATAGGAGCCAAATTCTTGCATCAATTTTGTAACTGGAAGCAAACACATCAGCTAGAAGTTGATTGGTTGCTATGGACCGTACATACTGTACATGTTTGTTGGTACAGTCTATGTAGTGAAACATACATTACCATAGTTATGAATTAAAAAAAAAAACTCTTCAACTGAAGCGTTGTCCTCTGTGGTCCATTTGCAGTGTTAAAAAGCTGTTAAATTTGGAGTACATAAGCTTAACAGAATGGCTTCAGTCAAAGCTTCCATGCTCAAATACTGACTGTCCTGAGAGGTTATTCATATATTTATCATGCTGCATTCTGCTACAAATGTATACTTTAAGCTTTTTGCATGAACAGGATATCAAAAAGGGAAATATTTCTTTATAATTGGAAGCATAAGGCTCTCAAGCACATGTTTTAGATTAAGTATACAATCTTGGGTTGGTGTTTCTACATTGTTTACCAGAATATCTAAACTGTGCACATAAAATTTACATAATAAGCCCATAATAAGTCACTCTAACTAATAGCATACAAATGTTTGCATACCATGGATTTTCTTTTCTTAAATCTAATAGCGTTACTATTTCTGTTCTCAGCACTTTGATGAGTATCACTAAATAATTTTCTTTGAAAAAGGCAGTTATTCTATTTTACGGTTTTTAAAAAAGATACATCAAATGACACCCAAGTCCACATAACTTTCTGCTCCTTGAAGGCATATTTATAGCTGATTTTTTATGTTCTGAATATAATTTATCTGGGAATGCTGAAACGGCTTATTGTCTTTCTTACTTCATCAAATATCAGAGCAAAATGTAATAGGGAATCATCATATTTTGTAGTTAATGGGTCAATATACTAAACACACTGCAAAAAAATAATCTATAATATGAATTATAGATTATCCTGTTCCAGGTCTAACAGAATCTGTGGCATGTAAAATCTATTTTGAGTTGTTCTCAAAGCACCAGGTTACAGCCAGTTAGATGACTATAGTATACAACAGGTGGCTATACTCATGTATTGTCAGAATTAGGGAATGGTTTGAACACCCCCCGGTTCGATTCGCACCAGAAAATGCGAACAGGCAAAAAGTTCTAGTGAACATGCGAACCCTATTAATGTCTATGGGACACAAACATGAAAAATCAAAAGTGCTCATTTTAAAGGCTTTTTATGCAAGTGATTGACATAAAAAGTGTATGGGGACTGCTCTAGGGGACATGTATCAATGCGAAAAAAAGTTTTTAAAAACAACCATTTTTTTCAGGAGCAGTGATTTTAATAATGTTAAAGTGAAACAATAAAAATGAAATATTCCTTTAAATATCATGCCTGGGGGGTCCCCCTAGTCTGCCTGTAAAGGGGTGTAGAACAGTGTAGAACAGTGTGTAGAACAGTGCTGCAGCAAAATGAGATTTATAAAGGAAAAAATGTCATTTAAACTTGCTCGCGGCTGTAATGTATTGCCGGCCTCTGGCAATATAGATGAAAAATCAAGGAAAGATCAGCATGGGTCCCCCCAGTCCACACCAGGCCCTTCTGGTCTGGTATGGATTTTAAGGGGACCTCCATGCCAAAATAAATAAAATTGCCATGGGGTCCCCCCAAAATCCATACCAGAGCCTTTTTCGAGCAAACAGCCTGGCAGGCCAGGAAAGGGAGGCGATGAGCGAGCGCCCCTCCTCCTAAACCATACCAGGCCCCATGCCCTCAACATGGGGTGGGGACAAGGTCTTCTTCCCAACAACCCTGTCCATTGGTTGTCGGGGTCTGTGGGTGAGGGGCTTATCGGAATCTGGAAGCCCCTTTTAACATTGTACCCCTACCCATTCACCAAAAAAGTGTCAAAAAGTAAAAACCACAATAGACAGTTTTGACAATTCCTTTACTAAAAGAGAAAAAAAAAAGTCAATCCGCCTGACGGACCCAAAAAATAGAAAAAAAAAGAAAAATGAAAAAACTCTGCCATCATGGGATGACCCCACCCCCATCGGACATTACATGTCAGAAGGGGGAGGGTCACTTGGTTATGTCACCGGGTGGCCCCGCCTTTGCCTATATAACAGCTGTCACAGCCAAGAGACAGCAATCGCTGGGAGATCTCCCATAGAGGCAGAGCTTTTTTTATTTTTTTCTATTTTTTGGGTCCGTCGGCTTGATTGAAGATGGATGGACATCGCGGGACACTTTTTTCTTTTTTTAATAAAGGAATTGTCAAAACCTGTTGTGATTTTACTTTTTGACAATTTTTTGGGTGAATGGGTAGGGGTACACTGTACCCCTACCCATTCACATACGGGGGGGGCAGATTTGGGGGCCCCCTTGTTAAAGGGGGCTTCCAGACACCGATAAGCCCCCCACCCACAGACACCAACAACCAAATGGCCAGAGTTGTCAGGAAGAGGCCCTTGATCCCAAAGCACCCTCCCCATATTGATAGCAAGCTGCCTGGTATGGTTCAGAAGGGGGGGTACTCACTTGTTCCCCCCCTTTCCTGGCCTGCCAGGCTGCTTGCTCAGGTCTGGTATGGATTATGAGGGGCACCCACACCCATTTAAAAAAAAAAATATGGCATGGAGTTCTCCTAAAATCTATGCCAGACCCAAAGGACTTGGAATAGATTTTGGGGGGGGGGGGGGCAGGGCCGGACTGGCCTACCGGGATACCGGGAGATTTCCCGGTAGGCCGCCTGAGTTGCTGCGGCTGCAGTGCTCCCCTCCTGCTCCTGTGTGTCACGGAGCTGGCTGGGTCTGTGTTCGGCGGCCGCGCTGTAACATGGTCCCGCCCCCCTAGACCGGCTTGTGTGATAGTGGATAGAATCAGTGTTCCGCCTATCACACGAGCCGGTCTAGGGGGGCGGGACCATGTTACAGCGCGGCCGCCGAACACAGACACAGCCAGCTCCGTGACACACAGGAGCAGGAGAGAGGGACCGAGCAGGAGAGAGGGATACTGTAGATGCCCGCCCGTACAGTCCGCCCTGTGTGCCTCAGCCTGAATAGGAGGATCGGCGGGGGGAGAGGAGGGGGGCCGCATATAGAGGAAATTAGCTTTCTATATTCCTCCATGCAGCCGCTGAATACTTGCAGGAGGGAGAGGAGGAGAATCAAGTATTCAGCGGCTGCATGGAGGAATATAGAAAGCTAATTTCCTCTATATGCGCCCCCCGCCGATCCTCCTATCCAACTTCTTTTACTGGCCCCCCCAGTTCCTCTTGTGCTCCCTGGCTCCCCCCATGCTCTCCTCCCCTCACCACACTCTCCAACCCCCCCCCTACCACAGTTCTCTCCACCCCTGTTTTTTCTGCCCCCCCTGCTCTCCAGCTCTCCCCATCCTACTCTAGCCACCATCCCAGTGCTCTTCACTCCCGCAGTGCTCTCCACCCATGTTCTTTCTCCCCCCCCCCAGTGCTCTCCAGCTCTCCCCATCACTCTCCAGCCCCCACCCCAGTGCTCTCCGCCCCCCACAGTGCTCTCCAGCCCCCCATTCTCCACACCCCTGTTTTCGGTCCCCCCGGTGCTCTTAAGCTCCACCCATCGCTCTCCAGCCCCCCCGTGCTCTTTGCCCCCCGTGCTCTCCACCCCTGGTTTTTTTTGGCTCCCCCTCCAGTGCTCTCAAGCTTCCCCCCCAGCACTCTCCGCTCCCCACCCCTGTACTCTCCACTCCCCCGCCAGTGCTCTCCAGTCCCCCGTGCTTTCCACCCCTGTTCTTTCTGGCCCCCACTGGTGCTTTCAAGCTCCCCCCATTGCTCTCCACTCCCCCCTACTCTTTGTACCCCCCAGTGCTCTCCACCCCTGTTTTTCTGCCCCTCCCCCAGTGCTCTTCGCCACCCCACACTCTTAGCCCCCCCGTGCTCTTTGCCCCCCGTGCTCTCCACCCCTGTTTTTTTTTGGCTCCCCCTCCAGTGCTCTCAAACTTCCCCCCCAGCACTCTCCGCTCCCCACCCCTGTACTTTCCACTCACCCCTGCATTTTGCCCCCACCCATGTGCTCTCCAACCCCCGCCAGTGCTCTCCAGTCCCCCGTGCTTTCCACCCCTGTTCTTTCTGGCCCTCACTGGTGCTTTCAAGCTCCCCCCATTGCTCTCCACTCCCCCCTGCTCTTTGTACCCCCCAGTGCTCTCCATCCCTGTTTTTCTGCCCCTCCTCCACTGGTGCTTTCAAGCTCCCCCCATTGCTCTCCACTCCCCCCTGCTCTTTGTACCCCCCAGTGCTCTCCACCCCTGTTTTTCTGCCCCTCCCCCAGTACTCTTCGCCACCCCACACTCTTAGCCCCCACAGTGCTCTCCACCTCTGTTCTTTTCGGACTCCCAGTGCTCTCAAGTCCCCCCCCAGCGCTCTCCACTCCCCCCTGCTCTTTGCCCCCACCCATGTGCTCTCCAACTCCGCCAGTACTCTCTGCTCCCCCTTCTTTCCAGCTCCCACCCAGTGCTCTCCACTTCCCCAGGACCAGAGGACAGGCTGACTGGGGCTGGAAAATGAGGATGGCTGAAGGTGCAGGTGGCCAGGGACCACTCCATCTCACAGCAAACAGATCCTCTGGAAGGAGCACTGTCCCCATCCAAAACGAGAACAGACCCTGCCTGCTGTTGGCCATCATGGATATCCTGCTGGCATGCAAGGTACCGTACCGAGCATCAACAACACACCTTCCCACAGACAGGGACTGCTGACTGGGCCATGGGGCACAGGAGGGGCTGCAATGATGGGCACAGTGAAGCTGCATTCCTGGGCACAGTGAGACTGCATTCACGGGCACAGTGAGACTGCATTCACTGGCACAGTGAGACTGCATTTGATGGGCACAGTGAGGCTGCATTGATGGGCACAGTGAGGCTGCATTGATGGGCACAGTGAGACTGTAATGATGGGCACAGTGAGGCTGCAATGGTGGGCACAGTGAGGCTGCAATGGTGGGCACAGTGAGGCCGCATTCATGGGCACAGTGAGACTGTATTCACGGGCAGAGTAAAGCTGCATTTGATGAGCACAGTGAGGCTGCATTTGATGAGCACAGTGAGGCTGCATTTGATGAGCACAGTGAGGCTGCATTGATGGGCACAGTGAGGCTGCATTGATGGGCACAGTGAGGCTGCATTGATGGGCACAGTGAGGCTGCATTGATGGGCACAGTGAGGTTGCATTTGATTGGTACTGATGAGGCTGCATTTGATGGGCTCTGGTGAGGCTGCATTTGATGGGCACTGGTGAGGCTGAATTGAGCTCCTGTATCATGTCTGCAGTCTCTGACCATCTCCTATATCATGTCTGCAGTCTCTGACCATCTCCTGTATCATGTCTGCAGTCTCTGACCATCTCCTGTATCATGTCTGCAGTCTCTGACCATCTCCTGTATCATGTCTGCAGTCTCTGACCATCTCCTGTATCATGTCTGCAGTCTCTGACCATCTCCTGTATCATGTCTGCAGTCTCTGAGGGAGTCTGCAGAGGAGTCAAGAGTGGGAGCACCGCCGGGATGGGGGTCATGGGAGAAGTCAGACAAGTGTGGACTGTGGAGAGGAGACTATAGGATAAAACCAGAGCCACCGAGCTGGAGCCGACTGACTGAGCCCTACACGGTGCACCTGAGAGGAGGTCAGTGACAGCACCGCTAGGCCAGTCTGAAGGGGGGGTCACTGATGTAAGGGGGGAGTGAATACGATAATGTAAGGGGGCACCGATATAAAGCACAGCCTTATATCAGTAACCCACCCCCCCTTACCTTAGTGTATTCTTTCTGCGGAAGGTGGTTCCCCCCCCCTCCCACGTTCTGAGTTCCTGGGGTCCCCCTTGATGATTGATCACTTACCACTTTTACTGGAATTTGCTTATATAAAGCCCTATGTGATTTCATATCTGTCTTATCTATATATAATACACTCTTCAAATGTGCATTTTATGGTTTTCCCTTTCATGAACAAGAAATCAATGACGTTATGCTGTTGCGGTGGTATAATAATGCTGTGGGGCTGGTATGAAATTTTTTCCAGGGCTGGATGTTATTCCCAGTCCGGCCCTGGGGGGGGGGGCTTTTTTTTTTCAATTTTGGTGTGAATTTCCCCTTAAAATCCATACCAGATCCAAAGGGCCTGGTTTGGATTTTGGGGGGACCCCATGCCTTTTTTTCTTAATTCTGTCCTAGGGTTCCCCTTAACCATTTCAATGCACTGTAATATACTCTGCACTGTGTATATATGGACTGCCTGCACTGTATATATAGTATACACTGAATGCAATATATATATATATATATATATATATATATATATATATATATATATATATATATATATATATATATATATATATATATATATTGTTAGTTGTCACATCTGACAGAATGTTTTTTTTGTTTTGTTTTGTTTTTTTGGGATTTTAAGCCTTTTTTTTTTAGATTTAATGTTTGTATTTTTTCCAAGGCTGATCTTTGTTTAATGTTATTTTTATTTTTACTCCCTAATATTTTTGTGTGTGTTTTGTGTGTCAAGTTACCCCAACACCATTGATATCTTTTATTTTTTAATCTCAAGGAGATTGTTTGTTGTTGGTGTCCCTTGTTCATTTCACATTGTATTTTTGAATGTACCTGAATCCTCACAAACAAACTGTCATTTTTGAAGTAAAACACATAGGAGAATATAATTCAAAACAAAAATCCTTTATTAAGGGCTCAGAACCAAACAAAGAGGAAGGCAACACTGGATCAACAGGAGAAATTACCGAAGCCTGGGACCCCCACGGCAGACATCAATTCTTGAACATCAAAATTGGTGGCCTGAGGAGTCCATATGTAAGGGAGGGCAGTCTTGTCCAGAAGTCCCAGAGATCCGGATAGCAGCAGATGACATGTGTGTCCCCAGGCTGTGGTACCACAAGAGGCTGCATCTTTTGGCCGACCAGACTGGATCCAGGGTCCTCACTTTCTGGTCTTCCTTCCACGCTTCCTTCCCGGCTGTGGCTGTGCTGTTGGAGATGTGGCAGGAGGAGGAGTAGGACCTGGAGGAGGAGGAGGACTGGGAGGACCTGGAGGAGAAGGAGGAGGAGGACCTGCAGGAGGAGAAGGAGGACCATCGCAAAGGTGTGTCTGAGCTGTATTTCGGCCCCTCATACCTTTCTTAAGAGCCTCCAATATGAGCGACTCACACATGGCTTGTTGGCCCTCCTCCATCCTCTGCATTTTATAGGCAATGGTGGCAGCAATATCCTCCTCCATGGTGTGTGGTGCTCCCAGGACCTCTGTTGCCCTCCAAAAGAGTCCTCTGTCAGCCTCCTCTAGGGCACTCCTCCTCCTGCCACTTTCTCTTTCCAGGGGGAGTGGAGGGACCTGCAGATCAGGCAGCCGGCTTGACCCGGCCACCTCCTGGCTGAGACTTCCCTGTGTATGAAAAAGGGACATGGTTTTAGTTTTTGCTTCATCAATCACAATCCTAAATTAGTACTCCCAACTAACATCTAGTTAACATCATTAATTGGACAAGCAGAAATATTTAGAGGAATGCTTTACCTGGCTCAATCTGGGCTCCTCCACATGTTGCCTGGAAGGCCCAGGTTGGGCGTTAGAAGCCTCAGCCGGGGGGGAAGGAAGCGTTGAAGGAAGACTGGAGAGGGATGGCCTGGGTTCAGTCTGGCCTGCCAGAAAATGCAGCCTGTCATAGTACCACATCCTGGGGACATAGATGTCATCTGCTGCTCCGGATCTCTGTGAATCCAGGACTTTCTTGCGCTCCCTTACATATGTACTCCTCAGGCCACCAATTAAGATCTTCAAATAGGTGACGTCTGCCGTGGGGATCACCTGCTTCACAATTTCACACAATTGCTCCAGTGCTGCCTTCCTCTTTGCTTGGTTCTTGTAATGTGGGTCTTTAATCTCCCACAGACATGGCAGCTCCCTTAACATATCAATAAATACTGACATGAAGTCATTGTCTTTCAATAGCATATCCATGTTCACTGCAAGACACAACACAAGACAAAGCCTAATGTCAGACAAAACTCTCCTAATCTTGTTACAATATAGGCCTCAATGTAGAAGCAGTATAGGCACAAGTTTTTCTCTTACCTTCATTCTTACGATCGGCGCGTCCAATGCTCCTTCCTCCGCTCACAGCACAGCACATGCGTGTAACTCCGCCCGCCCCTGACGTTCTTTCTATTCTATTCCCCGCCCCTTTTCGTTCTGCGCAGTGGGGGAAGAGCACATGGCAGAGTCACAGCAGGTGCGTGATAATTACAGGAACGAGGAGGAGGAGGAAAGCCTGGATCCGGACACATCCCGATCCAGAAGGAGACGATTTAAGGCCACAAATATGTCCTTTGGGGAGATGTTGGAGATGGTCGACATCCTGAAGAAGGCCGACTATGACGGAAAGTATGGGCCTTACCCCAACCCCAATATCAGAAAGGCCAAGATCATGGCGAAAGTGGTCAAAAGTCTTCACAGGAATTTCGGGGTACGACGATCGAAAGATCAGCTCGGGAAGCGGTGGTCGGACCTGAAATTAAGAGAGCCAGAGCAGTACCGAAAGATCCGAAGAGTGCTGCAAAAAAGTAAGTAGTTGTGCTGTGTTCCTATTCTTTTGGTCTTTATTACGTTTGTGTTGCTCCATATGCTTTTCTTAATTGTACAGTTTAAAAGGGCAACTTTAATGTTCAAGGGCCAATAATTCGTTCGTATCAAACATTTTTCTTTCGACCTCTAAAACACCATTGTTTAGGCCATATGCATTTTCCCACATTTGTTAGGGCCTACTTGGATGCCAAATATTTGTTTGTATAGATGGGTTTGTTACTAGAATGAAATGAAAAATAGATTCTATGTAAGGAGAGGACACTGAGCAGCTGTTTTCACATCTGAACATTGGAGCACTATAGTGTGGGACACCAGAACACCATTTTTATTAGGGGGGCCACACAGGTGCTCCAGTGTATACTATAGGGGGGTCTCCATCTGTGAAGCTTGTACTAAACAGGTAAAGTATTGCAGCTTGACAAAGGGCAATAAAAAAATACATCTTTGAACTCTGCTAAAATAGACAATTGTACCCCACTTCCAAGCAATGTTTCCTATTTATAGTTCTGCCATCAAATATCTGTGTGCTAATTATACCATTTTTGTTTTACATAGGGGATAAAAGACTCTGAGGACACCCCTCTTCCGAGGAGAACACAGACCCCCCACCTATGGAAGAAGGTGAAATACCCCCAATGCAAGAAGAGCAGGAGGAAGAAGATGTGGTGGAAATTGGCACCACAACAGGTGAATGTCTGCGACCACACGCTCAGGTAAGAGATGGATGGTGGCAGATTTTTGATACCTGTTTTTGTTTGGTTTCTCTCTTTTTAGGTGATCGTGATGTTAGGGATCGAGATCCTTTCACATCTGAAAGTGCCCAGATCCTGATCGGGGAGATCATGGGGTGTAATGTAGAATTGCAAAACATCCAGAAAAAAATAAATGATGTGATTCAAAAAAAAAAACATCATTGATGTTTTGGGGTGAATTTAAAACCCCACAAAATCAATTTTTTTATTGTGGTCCAATGTTTTAAATATTTTTGGAATGTTTTGAAAAGCCGAATTTGGAGGATGCACACAGTGTGCCAACATGTGATATCTGCCATCACGGGAGATCAATGGAGGCGTTTTGGGGGTGCAACCCCTTCCTCAATTATAAAGTAGCTGAGAGGAAGGGCTTGCTCCCCCCAAACACGTCCCTTGATCCCCCGTGATGGCAGATAGCACATGTTTACATTCGTAAATTGGTGTGCATCTTCCAAATTTGGCTTTTCCTGGGGTGATTTCCCCCCATCTGAACGCAATATCAAACACAGTTCCTAAATACTCATGTCTGATATTGCCTTCAGGTTTTACCTAATGTGAACTTTGTAAGTTCAAGTTTTTTGTCTTTCTTGTTGGTTTTACACAGGCCTGTTTTATCGTAAATGGACATTTCTATTTTTGATAATGCCACCCTAAAAATTTTTATACAACAAACATGATGGTTTGTTTGAAAAACCTTTGGTAAATGCACATGGGATTGTGCAGGTATAAAAAAGTTTGTTAATCAAGAATGTGTGGATTATTGTCTCAACACTACAACAACACTTTTGGGGTGATGTCATTGCTGTTTTCAGAGAAAATGGGGGTTATTTCCTAAGGGCAAATCCTCTTTGCACTACAAGTGCAGTTTCAGTGCAGTTGCAAGTGCACTTGTAGTGAAATGTGTTTTTGCATTTAGTAAATAACAGCCAACAGTGCTTTGTATAAGGTTACACAATGACGCCATTTTCTGCACTCCACACATTTCTGTCAGTGTCAGCTAAAACAAACACAAGCAGTAAATGTCCACAAAGAATTTCTTTTTTTTATTATTATAAAAAGGCTTCACATATTGTCTGGCATATTGATGGCCCCCCTACCCTCAAAGAACTCCAGGTAGCGTAACCGGACATCACGGGCACTCAGAGAGGACAAGCCAGGACGGCCGCTTTCAAGCGCCATCAGTGTGGTTTGATGTATCATTCCGGCCTCAGGCCCAACTGAGCCAGCATAGTTGGCCGAATGTTTCCTTAAAAGGTTATGGAGAAAACAGCATGCCAGTATAATATGGTTCAGTTTATACTCCGCCATATGGATGGGTGTCATAAATAGGCCGAAATGGCTGGCCAGGATTCCAAATGTGTTCTCCACCACTCTTCGGACTCTGGCCAGCCGGTAATTAAAAACCCTCTGTTCCGGGGTGAGGGTCCTCATCGGGAATGTCCGCATCAGGTGGTCCCCCAGCACAAACGCTTCATCAGCAACGAACACGAATGGGAGTCCTTCCACATTGTCCTCTGGAGCTGGCAAGTCCAAGCTGCCATTCTGGAGACGCCTGTAGAACTCCGTCTGGGCGATGACTCCACCATCGGACATCCGACCATTCTTCCCCACGTCCACATACAGGAAGTCGTAATTAGCCGACACCACCGCCAACATCACTATACTATTGAACCCCTTATAGTTGAAATAGTACAACCCCGAGTTGGGTGGTGGGACGATGTGGACGTGTTTCCCATCAATTGCCCCTCCGCAGTTAGGAAAGTCCCACCGCTGGGCAAAGTGGGAGGCCACAGTCTGCCATTCCTGTGGCGTGGAAGGAAACTGTTGAGGAAAAAAAAAAAAAAACATTACTATTTTTGATCAGAAACATGGCAAGCAGATTAGGCACAAATATTATGGGGTAACCTCCAGATAGCATTTATCAAGGGGAATTTAACAACGCCAAAGTATAAGGTACACCTATCATATTCCCCCTCCCCCTCTCATGGGCCATTTCTAACATTATGGGGTGTGTGGAAATCTTGGACAGGTAACCCTCTTCACTTCATTGAGAGAATGCCTAAATACAGGGTATTACTTGGAACAGCCCCTCCTTAGTTACACTATTGGCAGCCCACTGGACAGGTAAGAAGTGTCATAATACAAAGATATAAATACACATTGTACACATTTGAGGACATTTGGACATTCTGCTATTACCTGTCAAGATAATAATAGGATACAAAAATGGAAACAGTACCATTTGAAAGTATACAGGCAGGCCCTTGCACTACATGCTTTGGGGAATTCATCCATAAATCTGAGCACAAAAGAGATGGGTATAGTGTGTATGGGTTTGGCAAAGTCAGCAGATAGATGATTGAGGATAGATAGAGAATTGGGATCAGCTGACTTAGCAGTTGGGGGAGGGAGGGTTACTAAAAAATTTTTGGGGACACCACAAAAAAAAAAGCCTATGGCACTCTGCCTGAATTTAAAGCAAAAATAACATTTCAAAACATTTTAGGGGATGTTTGGGGTAAAGCACTACTATGGAGCAGAACAAATACATTGTTAAGTGACTACATGAGGTGAATATAGGGCCAGGAGAGAACATGCTGGGGAGGTTATTGTAGGGCAAATATGTATGAAGGACCTAAAATAATAATTACATAAAAATCCAGCATGCATGAGGACAAAGGGGACATTCACAGCATATTACAATCATGGTAATTAGGGAATGAGGAAAGAAATACAATATATTAGCAAACATTCAATACAATAAAATGTGATATTAAAGGATAAAAATCTTACCTTCATATACTCCTTCTGCAGGACCTGGATGATGGCAGAACAGGTCTCTGGGATAATGATCCCTAGAGCCTGGGGGGAGATGCCTGTCGAGACCTTCAAGTCCTGTAGGCTTCTCCCTGTCGCCAAATACCGCAGGGTAGCGACTAACCTCTGCTCCGGAGTGATGGCTTGCCTCATGCAGATATCCTGCCTGCTAATATAAGGGGTCAGCGAAGCCAACAGACGGTGAAACACGGGGTCCGTCATCCTGAGAAAGTTCCTGAAATCATCAGGATTATTCTCACGGATCTCACAGAGCAAAGGCATATGAGAGAACTGGTCACGCTGAAGCAACCAATTCTTGGTCCATGAACTCCTCCCCACCCTGTTCATGGACTGGACTTGTGTCAAGGTCAGGACCCCAAACACCAAGCCCCCGCACAGCACGAACTCTACAAGGAGTACGCATACGCAACATGGCTAGAAAACGGTCGGCTGCTCAGAACGAAGTAACAGAACGCACTGAAGAACAGCAAGGCCTGTGAAGAGCGACCTGAAAAACAGTAACAAACGAACAAGAATACAATGACTGATTAAAGTCACGCGGAACTTGCTTGCATGCACTGAAGAGCAGATACAAACCCACAAGCACAAACTGAAGGGCAGAAAACGATCTGAAAGCCACGAGTCTGAAAAAGCGCGAATCGTCTCTCACCAAACTTTTACTAACACGAGATTAGCAAAAGGAGCCCAAAGGGTGTCGCGCTTGGTTCTGAACCGGCCTTTTTTTAGTCTCGTCGTACGTGGTGTACGTGACTGCGTGGTTGGCGATCGGAAATTCCGACAACTTAGTGCGACCGTGTGTACGCAACACAAGTTTGAGCCAACATCCGTCTGAAAAAATCCTAGGATTTTGTTGTCGGAATGTCCGAACAAAGGGCGACCGTGTGTACGGGGCATTAGTGTGGGGTATGGACTTTGCCCCCTGAGCCATGATTGGCCAAAGACACCCTGCCTTTGGCCAATCATGGCTCTCACAGCAGATCACGCTGTGATTGGCCAAAGCATGCAGGTCAGGTGCGAATTTGCTGCGAACGCCCCATATGTTTCGGTTCGTTTGTGGACAAATGAACACCCAATGTTCAAATCGAACTTACGTTCGATTTGAACATCGGGACCATCCCTACACAGAATCAGCTGGATTTTTATCTTGAGAGTTCAATTTACAAACCTAATGGATTCTTAAAAGACTGTCACTAGGGGGAAGAAAGGCAAGGTAGCTTAATAGTTTATTGCAGCAACCAAGAGTTGCACATACTTGCAGCAGCCCACAAACCTTCCCATCTTATCTGAAATCTGGGTGTTCTGACAGGTAAAACTCTTTCCAGTTTCTGCCAGAGCTTGACACTAAGCATAGTTTTCCCACACATTTCTGCAGGCCAATTAATATAGGCAGCCTTACCGGCCAAAAGAAATGCAGGAGGTAGAAAGTGGCAGCCAACCCCTAAAATTTGGTCATGACAGGAAGGCTGCAGGCATGTGAATGAATCTCTAAGTGCCTGCATTTCATATTTTCAGCAATTTGTACTTCTTGTCCCAGTTTTACATTGATCTGGAAAGAAAGTTCCATTGATATTTTGCTACTAAAAAAGTCCACTCAAGTTAGTTGCAAAAATTTCTAATAGAGGGATCAGACCAGGCCAGTCCAATCCCATGATGAGATAGTGGCTTAATAACAATTCAGCACTACAGTGGTAGCTGAGCCTTCTTCTCACTGACTTCCCACACTCTGGTGAGTATATCAAAAGGAAAGAACAGTGATCAGGTTCTGGGGATTTAATAAACACGTTAAGGGGGATATTTTTTAAATGGCCAAGGTTCAGAACTTGCAGTTTGAAAACACAGCTAACAAGTCTTACTGAATGGGCACATTGCAAACAAATCTGTTTCCAATGTTTTTGTATTACTTGATTAATATACCTTAAGTTATCTTGAATTGCACTAAAACCAGGAAAGAGAGCAACATAGATAGCAGAAATTGCTCTGACCAATCAGCTATAGGCCTTTGGACTGCCTCTCAAATTTGGAAAAACCTGAGAGTAGGCAGTTTTCATAGCATTTATCTAATTCACATCCTTGCTGGTGAAAGACTTGTAAGTCCATCGAAACTCAGCAGCCTGTAGTGATGCCTGCAGGTTCAGCCCTCTTGCTGAGATGGATGGAACTTGAGATTGAGACCTGAGACTGCTATTTTTGTAACCCGCCATCTGTTATCAGTTAAGTAAATATTGTTTTTCACTCTTTTTATTTTGTGTGCATTTTATTTCACTGGTACTACGTTGGGGGACTTAAATGGCATATATAAACAGTTTTCATAGGGTCAGTGCAAATGGAGATCTCTTCAAGACCTGCTAATTATATTCTGAAATGAAGCACAATTTCACTAAAGTTCGTGTGTATATTATGTGTTTGCTTTTTCTAGAAAATCTTTGTTTTACACATGAACATGTAATACAGCATACAGGATTCATAAAGCATTATGAGATTTCTAACAAGAGAACAGAAAAGAAGCAGTTTGGCTTCAGATTCCCTCTTGGAGATTGACTCATATGGAAGCATCTGAACAGACCAGATAAGATAAGGGGATGACCCACTTTTTACAGGTGCAGTTGTGTGTTTAAATCTCATCTTGAGCTATTGAGTTTTGTAAACAGGCATTTTTCTTAGCAAGGCCTGGAAAACACATGAAAAGCAACTTGGAGTGTCACCTGCTTGATGGAAATAAAAATACAAAATATTTAGATGCAATAGTAAATATTTACCTGACTATTTAAAATTATTTATTAAACTAAAGCAATATAAAGTTCCTTTAAGGTAGAATTCTACTTGAAAAAGTCTAGTCAGTCCTAATAGGACACATTAGTAAAGCAAACCATTTAAAGATATTACTTTTAGATTACTGCCCAGTTTTCGAACAGTATATGTATGCATTTTCAGTAGAAAAAAATAAATAAAAAAAAAATCTGGAAAAAATAAATAAAGTGACAGTACACAAATAATGATCAAATACACAAAAATAAGGAAAAACACAAATGCAACAAAAGTACCCCCAATTATTTAAAAAACTCACCCTCTTAAAAGTTAGCATTGCTGTGGTTGCAAAATCAGTAATTTTACTAAATTACTCTTCTCATCCCAAGTGAAAACCAGCTCTGTGTAATGATGTTTTTAATAATTAGAGTTGCTTATTGCATTCACAATGGATAATCAAAGATATAATCTGAAACTGGGAAAATATGGAAAATCATGAACTCATGGGTGAAAGTCTATGAAAAGTCTGATTTTAGGAAAATGTCACCTTTAATAATCTCCTAATTTATGAGAGCTGGACATATGGCTGTGATCTGTCAGATGATCTTTCTTTAAAATAATAATCTATTAATAATACACACTTTGATCACCTACTGTGCATGTTTATGCCTATGGGAGGAGGGAGAGGGAAACACAACAGAACAAACCAACATCACTAGTTCCCCTAGGTTCAGTTGGCTGGTAATGTGTGCTGCTGTTTGTTGGTGTCTTTGAGTACCTTTAGAAAATATTAGGTTATTTTAAGCTGGTATATATTTTTATGTGATCCCTAGCATATGTAATACTGTTTATAATGTATAATTATAATGTAATAATGTTTACAAGCGTAAATGCTCAAAACCTACCTAAATTTGAAATCTTTTCATGTGGATGTGTCCACTGTAGGCATATTATCAGACTAGACATAAAGAAATGTTTGATCTGAAATGTAGACAGAAATCCACTCTGGCCAGACCCAGATCTTTTCTGGCAAAAAAGTACATCCCCAAAAAATAAAAGCAAACCATAGGTAATTTATGGCTATATGGCTTTTTTACCAAAATCATGTTCTTTGTCTGCCATTCTCTTCTAACCATAGACGAAGAACAAGGGTCATCTGTCAGGTTTTAAGCACATAAAGCTGGTGATTTTGGAAAGAGAACAAATTATTAGAGTTATAGAATTATAAATTACAAAGTCTAGAACACAATGGAGATGGTGGATTTAGAGAGAGAACAAATTTAAATGACAATAGAATAACTTACAAAACCCCAAGTCCAGTCTATTTGAAAACAACAGATCCTTAAAAAGCCTTTTAAAGAAAAAAGAGCAAAATCAGTTTTTGTTGTAATACTTACCTTCAATCCAGAAATTTCCCCTGCAGTAGTTTTTCGACAGTAGATGTCGACAGTATTATGGCCATCATCATTCAACCTTACAATGACCCAGGCTGTCTGGGACTAGCCCTAGCTTGTGACTGCACAGTAAGTGTCCACTCACACTTGTACGACTTAAAAATTGAGCTATTTCAATTGCGACCGTGCGTCTTCATGCAATTTTAATGCGACTTTGGATGAGTGTGACTTTGTTATGACTTAGGTTTGGACCAATGCAATCGTTTTGTTTGTGCCCTACAAAGATGGTAGATATGTGAAGGATGGAAAAAGTTGTTTAGTTTCACTTGGTTTTATTTTCTAACGAAATCCAAATATTCAGAACGATTCAAATTTAAATTTGTCGAAAGATGATCGACTGATTCAAATTCTGTGTGAAGAATAGCTGGTTGTTAAGGAGCGACCTAGGACGTTGACCGCCGAGTGCTTAACAACCGATAACTCATCAGCTGTCAGCGGGATTCCCCACTGACAGCTGAATGTAAACAAAAGAATGCCGGCAATGAAAAATAAATGAAGGTAAGAGGAATCCCACACCACAATTTAAAAACAATGGCATGGGGACTCCCAAAATCTTTACCAGACCCTTATCTGAGCATGCAGCCAGGCAGGTCAGGAAGGAGGGTGAACCATATCAGGCCACAGGCCCTCAACATGGGGAGAGCTTTTGGGCAGGGGGGCTTCTTCCCCACAACCCTGGCCATTGGGGGTTTGCGGGTGGGGGCTTATCACAATCTGGAAGCCGGTTGTCGCCGCCCATAAGTTAAGAGCTGTTAGACGGTGGGACTGGAGGTTTTTTTGTTGTGTAGGCGGTGGCAGCAGACATCGTGGTTGATGATGGATCGTCACCAGGGGACATTTTTTTTATTTTTTAATAAAGGAATTGTCAAAAATTTACTTTTTACACTTTATGGGTAAATCAAAACTATTTACCCCATACTCATTCACATGGGGGGAGGCCAGCATCTGGGGGCTCCCTAGTTGAAGGGGGTTTCCAGATTCCAATAAGCTTCCCACCCACAGACCCCTACAACCACCGGCCAGGGTTGTGGGAAAGGGGCCCTTGTCCTCATCAACATGGTCCTTTGGGGGGCAAAGCATTCCCCAGAGGGCATATGGCCTGGTATGGTTTAGGAAGGTGGAGAGGGGATGCTTGCCCCCCCATTTTCTGACCTGCATGCTCGGATAAGAGTCTGGTATGAATTTGGGGGGACCCCACACCTTTTTTTTATATTTTTATTTTGATGTTGGGTTTCCAATAAAATCCTTACCAGATTGATATGGATAGGAGGGGACCCATTCTTTTCACAAGTCACATTTATATCATACAGGTGCGACTTCCATGCAACTTTTGAGGGTTTACATTGAAGTCTATGGTCCTCAAGTCACATGAAAGTCAGATCATAGTAGTGCAGGAACGACTAAGTCACACAGATATAAACGGTACTCACTGGGAAACCTAGGGGGAAGGGGGGCAACTCATCATGCCACTTTGGGGTCCAAAGTCATGTGTGAATGGAGCCCAAAAGAAAAAAGCAGCACCATGATAAGCTCGCCTTTCTGTGACGCTGCTCCTATCAGTATGCTTCTTGTCAGCACAGCAACTGACTGGCTCCTTGTGCTGCTTCTGCCTCTCACAATCCAGCTCTGATGTACGGGAACTGCAAGAAGCATACCTAAAGGAAAAACTTTTTTTTTTTTTAGTTTTGGATAGAGTTGAAAGGGATTGGAGCCCTTGTCACTTTTTTTTTCTGTCTGTGCCCCCGTTGAGGAGATTTACCCTCTCACTTTGTCTTGTTTACCAAAATGTATTGAAAGTGAAAGTAAAAGAAAATCCCAAATTTGGGTTGTCCCCAGAAAAGTAATAGAGGGGAATTCTTCCAATGGGGACACTAGTTCTGGTGACCTGGGGTCCCCAAGGAATTCCCCTAATTTGCAGGGATTTTCTCCCACTTCCTGTTTGGCTTTGAGATAGGAATTGAAGGAGGGAGGAGTCTGCTAATGGCGCCGGAAGGCTGCGCGCTGTGAGGTCTCCATGATCTCACCTCCTGCCTCGAGATGAAGGAATGCTATTAGTTGCCCCCCCCGGTCCCCATTGCCCAGTACCCCCACACCTTTTTGCTGAAGATATTGCCCCTCCATTTGCCCCTTCATACCTGCAGAGGAGAGAGAGGATTCGGTCATTGGCTGTTGTCGGCTTCTGTCCGGTGCGAGCACGGGAACGCTCGGAGCCCCCGGGGTATCTCCTGTTTAGTGCTCTGCTGCGGGACAGTCTCTCGTTCGGCTACCGGCTGAGGTTCTCGGGAGCCGCTTGTGGCGGTCTCCGCTCGGCGATTTGCTGTTGGGGGAGCCAATGGAAAGCTGACAGAGAGCGATCTGAAGCGGCGATTCGTGCCGAAAAGAGACGAGGGCGGCCGAAGGGGATTCAGAAAGGACCCGAACGTGTGGGCGGACAGAGGATACAGGATCGAGGATAGCAAGTGCCGTTGGAGAAGTTCTCTTATCTCCCTCTCCACAGATAAGTACACCTTTTCTCATCTATCCCCCTTTATTAAAAAGTGTAATAAGTGTAACAAGTGTAAAGAAAAGAAGAGGAAGAACAGAAGAGACAATATCTATCATTTAAATAATAACTGAATAAAAAAGTGTCTGTAATAGGAGGAAGAAAAAGGTAAAGAGAAGAGAGAAATATTGAGATAAAAGGTAGAGGTGGAGAGGGAAAATAAAGAAGGAAAAAGGGAAAACTGGAGTAACAACATAAAGTAGGGTATATAGAATAATAAATCAGAATTATATGTTACAAGATGATGGCATACGGATGTGATGGAGTATAGACGCATAAACATAGGCACATATGATTGTTAATGGTATGCAGTGACATATTTGGCTGGATTATTGGATTATTGGATAATTGTTACATAAGTAATAACCAACAGAGGAATACCAGGAAATTGACCCAGAGACAGTTTGATAAATAAGAAATGTCTAAATGATTGATTTAGGATCAGGAGGATATATGATCGATGAATGATTGACTGGAAAAAATCTTTTTGGAGGTGTTTTTTTTTCTCTTTCCTTTTTTTTTTCCCTCTCCTTTCAATTCCACCCCTCCCTCATTTATACTAAATGAGGGGTAAAACGGCAAAAAGTGCCGGAGCAGTACCAAAATCACCTCGGACCAGTTTGGGCCCCAGCCCTGGCCCTATGAACAGATACCTATCTCAAAGAAATGGAGAGGGTGAGAGACAACAAAGTATAAAGGGCCGACAGACAGATAATAACTAAAAGAAGGATAAAAAAGGAAAAAAAGGGCCAAAACAAGATAGTGATTGAGAACAGCTTACTCTCAGAACCCAGAATGGAACAAGATCTAGAAGTAGGAGGTGAAAGAGAAGGGGGAGAGGAAGAAGATCAGCATACAACACAATTACCAACAAAATCTGATATGGAAAAAAATGTTTGCAGCCTTGGAAAACTCTCTGAAGGTACAGATAACAACAATACATAAAGATCTGGGTCATATTCTATCTAGAATGGAAGAAGTGGAGGTCAAAGCAGATTCTCACTCAAAAATGATAAAAGAACTGAGGGGAGAAAAAAAAAACTACTAAAAAAGAACAACAGGAACAAATATACAAAATAGAAGGCCAGGAAAATAGATAACGAAGGAAAAACTTGAGAACAAGAGGTCTCCCTGAGTCCACACAAGAAGAAAATTTAACAGAAATAATGAACGAGATTTTTAACCCCATCCTGGGGAAAGAAGACACCAATATAATAAAAATAGAAAGAGTTCACAGAATAAGAAGACCCCAAGGGATATCAACGGAGAAACCGAGAGATATAATCGTTCGTTTTAATAGATGGGAAGAAAAAAATCAAATTTGGACAAATCTGAATAGAAAACCACCAATCAATTATGTAGGAAATACACTACAAATCTTCCAAAATGTATAACAAGAAACGCTAAAAAGAAGAAGGATGTTAAGACCTTTACTGAAAATCCTCCAAGAACAGGAAATACAATATAACTGGGGTTTCCCTGAATGCCTGATTGCAAGAAGAAATGGAAGAAGTGCTAGACTAAGATTTATAGAAGAGATCCCGGACCTCTGTAACAAAATAGAGATCCCGATAACAGAAGACTTTAGGAATATGGGAACTAGACAAGAACAAGTAACGGCACAAGATGTAACACAATGGCAACTGAGCTCAAGATTCCATCCGCATGAAATAGTAACATTGACTGAAATCAAACGGAATCTAAGAAAACAAAACAAAGTTATAGAATCACAATGACAAAACTCCTTATCCTTATTACTTGGAGATGGGGGGGAGGGGGAGGTTGGGGGGTGTGTGGGTGTGGGAGGCAGGAGGAGAGGTTTCGGACCTACAGTGTGCACAGGGGGTCTTTTCTTTCTTGAATATAGGAGAGAGGGGCCCAGTGCACCATATAGATTTCCACCTCGGTAGAAGAGAGTAGAGGGGACAAGGCGTGCCCCACAAAATAAAAATATAACTTTTTTCTGCTCTCAAGAAATGTCTGAGGTTTGAACTCACCCCAAAAAAGGCATGTAATCATGAGGGAACTGGAACGACTTAAGGCCGATATAATCTTCTTGCAGGAAACACACATAATGCAAGACTCAAATGTGAAAATATAATAAAAAAAATCCCAAAATGGTACTACGGAGATTCACCAATCAGAAGATCAAAAGGAGTCGCAATAGGGTTTGGTAAAAACAGTGGCTTTGCTGTCGAAAGGATAAAAGCTGACCCAGAAGGACATTTTCTCTTTCTTGTAGGGACTATACAGGGCACAAGGTGCACATTAGCAAATATTTATTGCCCCAACAAAAATCCTAAAAAATTTTTAGTTGAGGAATTGACAGATCTACTTGTATTTAAACAAAGCAAATTAATAGTAGCGGGTGACTTTAACTTTATTATGGATCACAACCTAGACTCTACGTCTACAGGACCAGACAGAGAAAGAAAACAACTAAGGAAGATTAAAAAAAAACTTCACGACTTATAATTAGTAGACGCATGGAGAATATGGCACACAGGCATAAAAGACTACACTTATTTTTCAACAGTCCATAAAATATACACTAGATTGGATTATATCTTGCTGGAACACAGACTACTCGAGGAAGTACTGGAGATAGAAATTGAAACATCAGCACTATCAGACCACTCCCCGGTTTCTCTACAGATGAACCTTCAGGGAGAGCCCATGGGAAGAAGTACATGGCAACTTAATGAAGAGTTATTGGACAATGGAGATATTGAAAAAATCATAATAGACGAGAACGAAAAATATTTTCGAGAAAATGACACCCCAGACCTGTCAAGAGCAACCCTATGGGAGGCACATAAATCCGTTATCAGGGGAAAACTAATATCTATAGGAGCAAATAAGAAGAAGGAAAAGGGAAAGAATATGCTGAAACTTCAAAATGAAATCCATAACCTAGAACAAAGACATAGAAAGGAAATTAAAAAAGAAACATATCGGGCCCTGATCCTAAAAAGAGAACAACTAAAGGAACTGCTGGAAAAGGAGGATAGAAAGGAAATCAATAGGGTATTAAGTGAGAGATTTAAGATGGGCAATAAAGCAGGAAAATATCTCATGAATCTCCTAAGAGAAAAGAAGACCTTAAATTATATAGAGAAGATAAAAAATGAAAAAGGAGAAATAAAAAATAAAACTACGGATATAGCACAAGCCTTCGTACAATATTATAGCTCTCTGTATGCAATAAAAAAACAAGAATCAACCCAACAAGTGGAAAGAAGAATGAAGCAGATCCAAACTTATTTAGAAAAAGCAAATCTTCCAAAAATTGAACCTGAGACCTTAATGGACCTAGAAAAAGAGATAACACAAGAAGAGATTAAGATGGCATTAAAAGAAATTCCTACTGGTAAGAGTCCTGGGCCAGACGGATTTACGATCAGATATTATAAAAAATTTCAAGACCAATTGATTCCAAGATTGTGTGAATACTTAAATAAAATAGGAGAAGATGAAGACATCAGAAAAGAATCACTTCTGGCATATATCACCATAATACCCAAAGAAGAAAAAGACAAAGTTAACTGCTCAAGTTACAGGCCCATCGCTCTATTGAATACGGATACGAAGTTATATGCGAAAATACTAGCCACCAGAATAAAAAGACTGATGCCACTATGGATAAACCTGGACCAGACTGGGTTTGTTCCAGGAAGAGAAGGAAGGGACAACAGAATAAAAACAATCTTGATGCTGCGAAGGAAGAATACCAATACTTCCCCAGATCTACTCCTGCCAATTGATGCAGAAAAAGCATTTGACAGGGTAGACTGGGGATTTAGGATGACCACGCTACAACATCTCGGTCTGGGGCCTAAAATAATGAAGTGGATCAAGAATCTCTATAAAGGGCCCACGGCTAGTGTAAAGGTAAACGGTAAGACGTCGCCAGTGATTGAAATGCTCAATGGAACGAGGCAAGGATGCCCGCTCTTGCCTCTTCTATACGTACTGTCACTGGAGCCTTTCCTCGCGACTTTGCGAAATAACCGAGGGATAGAGGGGGTGAGAGTAGGTGGAAAAGAACACAAAGTCGTGGCTTATGCCGATGATATCCTTGTGTATGTGACTAAGCCTAGAGAGACCCTGTCAAACCCCTTGAAAGAAGTCGATAAATATGGTGAACTCTCAAATTTCTAAATAAATCCCATTAAAACAGAAATATTGAACCTTGGAGTAAGAAAAAAAGACATCTTGGCCCTTCAAAAAGAATTCCCATTTACGTGGGTAAAAGGGGAGTTACCCTACCTAGGAATCAAACTAACAGCATCACTCGAGAAAATCTATCCTAAAAATTATATTCCACTATTAAACGAGATCAAAGCAGAAGTTAAGAAGGTAAACATACAATCAATATCATAGATTGGAAGAGTTAACATGATGAAAATGGCAATACTACCAAAGATATTGTACAAATTCCAAATGTTACCAATAAAGATCCCTCAGAGCTTCTTCAAAATCACAAAAAATATTATCAAAATATATATGGCAAAATAAAAAACCAAGATTAAAATTTGCATTAATTTCCAGGAAAAGACAGCACTGGGGCTTAACAGCACCTGATATTTCCAGGTACTACAAAGCAGTAATCCTAGCACGCATGATTGAATGGACAAAAGAAAGTGAAGACAAAAAATGGATACAGATAGAAAACACTTTAGTAAAAAGTAAAACCACGCTTCACAAAAATATCTGGATATTAAATAAACATAGAATACTAGACCCTAACGCACCTGATTTGACAAAAAATGTATTTAGAATTTGGGATGCACTACATCGGAAACAAAAATGGGCACACAATTCACCGTTAACGCTCCTCACGGGAACACATTTTTTCACACCGGGTGAGGATATCTTTCGAAGACTTAAAATAAAGAATCCACTAATTAAAGATATTATTAGAAGAGGGAAGTTGGAATCTGCACAAGAACTGGAGATTAAATTTGGTGGGAAATTACGAGAAGGGGAATATGTTCAACTAAACCACTTAATAAACACATCACCGCACCCGTTTAGAGATGGAGAAGGATTAAACTGGTTGGAAAAGCTCTGTATGACATCAACGCCATTGAAGGGAGGCATCTCGAAAGTCTATGAGTTCCTGACAGATCTTGAAGGACAAGAAAGGCCTTCCTTCATAGAAAAATGGGAAAACGAGTTAGAAATAAAGTTGGAAGAACAACAAATCAAGAGAATGATCGCAGGAGGCTATAACCAAGCATGGGATACAAACACCAACGAGATGAACTATAAATTCCTGGTTAGGTGGTATATGACCCCGGATAAACTCCACAAAATTAACCAAGCGGAATCATCATTGTGTTGGAGAGACTGCGGACAAAAAGCCACAATGATACACATATGGTGGGATTGCCCGAAAATTAGCGCATTTTGGCAGGAAGTAATTAAAAGTATAAAGGAAATCACAGGTGAGAAGATAGAGAAAAATAGACTGACCTGCCTGTTTCATGACGCCAACTCCCCTAGAAAGCAATATATGGAAAAAGTAATGCCAAAATTACTAAATGCAGCAAAGGGTGTGATCCCAAAAAATTGGTTAAAGAGCGAAGGCCCAGCTTTAAGAGATTGGTTAAAACAAGTGGAGTACTATCACAAAATGGAATTTCTTTGTTGATAAAGATAAGATAAAGAGCAATTAGATAAATGTAGCTCTGTCTGGAATGGGTGGGAAAGATACAAAACCTCGGACAGCTATTGGCAGAAGAAGCTGGAAGGTATAAGACACTAAGAAGAAATAACATTAGGGAGAAGAAGGAAAAATTTGGCGGTAGGGTGGGGTGGGGGGGGATTAGAAAGGGTGGGTAGTAGGCGGGTGGTGCAGGTGGGGGAAAATTTTATACTATTTTTGGTATAAATAAAAGGTAGGAATCTTTGTTTTTCTTGTTCTTTTTTTTTTTTTTTTTTGTAAAGATGCTACAATGATGTGAACTTGAGAAGGGACGGGTTTTGAACGTCAAGTTGAAATAAGTCTCTCAAAGGAAAACACCGAAGTGGTCGAAAAGAAAAGAAAAAAAAAAGAGATAGGAAGTGAAGGGAAATCTCCGCAATGGGGCACAGAAGGCGGAAAGAAATCTGACAGGGGTTATAACTTCCCCTTGCTCTATCCAAAGCTAAAAAAAAGTTTTGCCTATTTAAGACAAGGTAAGATTAAAAGCTGCAAATTATTGTATATAATTCATTTATGCCACTGAAGCCAGTCAGAACCAAAGCAAAAGCTAGCAAAAATACAACATTCTCTCAACCTACTAGTGAATGTTTCAGGATCTTCTGTACGATATTTCCATTGCTTGGAATGCATGTTGTATATTCAAAAAGCATTTTGTCAACCTAAAAATTGACAGCGGTATCTTGTGCTTGTCATTTATAACAAATAACTATTCAGACAACATTTTCTCAGATCTTAACTAGATCTTCTAAGAATTGCAAGCTTCAAATTTACTTTGACAGGAAGCATTGCAAGATGAACAGAGTGGAATATATACACTTTGAAACACTTTGAAACTGTTAAATTCATTCTCCATTAACCTTCTTTCAATGAACTTTGTTTTCATTAGATAGACTTTACTGTAACCTAGTATGCAAAAAAAGAATAGTTACCCAAGTGCAATGCACAGTTGTGTTCTGCTTAAAACATCTAGTTATGTCCAATAAAACAACCCCATATTTTCTGACTCCACAAAGATTTCCAAATACATGATGTTTCCTTTCTGAACATTATTATTCTACTCAGCTGTGTAGCTATGTGGAAATTTAGGCTAAAAGTACACTGTAGAGTTTAATAAAAATCACATTTCTTCATCTCAGGAAAAAGTTGTACAACAGGTTTAAACAATTAAAATTCCTGCAGTGGCAAGTGATCTACAGAAATTGTTTCCATGTTCTGCTTAGAACATATCCAATCATCAAATTTAAATACTTTCTGCTTTTCTATTTCACAGAAGACTGGGATTATCGTTAAATATTTTTGAGGATTATTAGTGTTTAAAATCAAATATGCAGGAACAATGATCTTTTTCATTGCACTAATCTATAAATACAGTATATAGTCAATTTTACATTTCTGGTATCTCAGTTATCACTTCTCCTGCTCTTAATATTTGTAACTAGCTATAATGGTTTACAGTCAATGTTTACACACATATATTTGTACTTGGAGTCTCTTGCAGACAATCAAGGAAAGGTAATGGAGGAATGCGGGAAAAGAGACCCGTGGTGTGCCGTAGTCACGAGGTCAGTATGCCTAAAAGGGGGCAAAAAACAAAGACAGTAGGATAAGCATGGAAAAGGAGGTTTATTTGAAACAATTGCATAACAGATTAATCAGCCAAGTGTGCAAATGCATCTCGATGTGTGGATCTGGAATATACCTGGAGTAGCATGACTTCCTCCACCTACCTAACCTCTTAATAATGTGAACGGGGACCCTGAAGCAGCCCCTATCCTAGAAAGTATTCCTGGCCTTGTTATAAGCCTTCCTCGCATTAGCAGATAATGACCTGTCGATTAACCCTACTGCACCAGCCCAGTGAGTATCTAATCCATCGTTAAGAGCGATAAGTGCGGGGATGGGGTGGCACAGGCATCTGTGTCTGGGACCTGCTGGAAAAACAATGGATAATTAAAACAGGATAGAGCGTCTGCAGCTATATTCTGTATACCACTGATAAACCTACAGTGAATATAGAATTTGACTAGAGGGGCAGCCAAATGAGCCTGCGTACAAAAGCCATGATGAGTGATGAACTGGACCTACCTTTGTTAATGATCTCAAAGGTATCCTTATTATCTGTGGAGAAAACTACAGTTTTACCTGTCCATAAGTGACCCCACACCGGTGCTGCAGACACTATGGGGTAAGTCTCAAACAAAGCTGACGTTTGAGCAAACCTGGAAATTGCAAAACTTTTGTCTGGCCATGGTCCTGCTAGCCAGCAAGTGGCAAAAATTTCTGCATAGCCTTTGGTGGCTGCAGCATCAGTACTGATATTCAATAAATTGTAGCGCTAAAAAACACATATGTCATATGAACAGAATGTCTCTGTAAACGTAAACTAGTGTCTCAATAGTGACGTCTAGTCAAAGGAAAAACGTGATGATCCGCAGTGAATGAATGTGAACAGTGTGACAGTCCCTTCTGCTTCCCAAATCTCAATTCAGATGTCATCAAACTCATAAAAGGATGGGGTACGCTTACCGGAACTGTTGGATTCTACTGCCATAAGCATAGAATCAATCGAGCTGTGTGCCACCACGGGCAGGTAGGTGAAGTGGTCAAAGGCAGATAGAGCCTTTGTAAGGCCTGGATGTCACCTCTGGATCACGGGAAATGGGCCAAAAAACTGGTTCCAAGGTTGAAGCTGTTTCTCAAATCCCAAAAATATATGGAAAAAAAGAGGGATGCCTCCACGTAGTGTAAATCATGGTAATTTATTTACTAAAAAAAAACGCTATACATAAAAGTGATCACAAATGTAAAAAAGGCAGTGTACAGGTTATAAAACCGCCCTACGCATTTCGATCAAAAGACCTTCAACAGGGGCATAAAAGACACTCATACCACTGCCCAGCTTTATAAAATTCTATAAAATACTAAGTAATTACAGGACCAGCTGTGAGAACATAAACAAAAGTGAATCTTATTGGATGAGGAGAGGGTCCCATGATGGGGCGTGGCCAGCCCTCTCCTGGAGTACAATCAATATACACATAATTCAGTGTGTTTACAAGCTTGTGGATCCGTCCACCAATAGCAAAATCCAATAACAAGATATCAATGACCTTACTAGAATCCCGAGTGGGCGTCTCGTGCTGGGAGCCCGGGAAGCCGGCAAACCCGAGCACGTGGCGCTAACATCCGGAAATATGTGTGCCAAGCGTGGAGGTTGCTTGGCAACCCTACACGCTGTGTCAGGAAAGCCCACGAAACCCCTAACACGTGTTCGCGGAGCCGTCACATGCCCATCGGCTGCTCACCCATGTGATGCCTGACGTCACTCGCATGTGGGGAGTGTTGCCAAGCAACGGCGTGCACCGTGTCGAGGCGCGGGAATCTTCGCGCGACGATCACCTGACGCGCAGCTGATCTCCAACATGACTGCTGACGTCAGTCCGACAAAGGGAACGTCAGTACTGACCTGAGGAGACAACACCGACACTGCAATGATGAACATGGTGATGCTGGAGGAACTCGTCCCACATGCATAAATCAGATAAAGTCGTTGAATCTAGTTTGACCCGGGAATCAGAGTTGGGTGGTTAATGCCCCGTACACACGGTCGGACTTTGTTCAGACATTCCGACAACAAAATCCTAGGATTTTTTCCGACGGATGTTGGCTCAAACTTGACTTGCATACACACAGTCACAAAAAATTGTCGGAAAATCCCATCATTCTGATTGCGGTGATGTAAAACACGTACGTCGGGACTATAAACGGGGCAGTAGCCAATAGCTTTCATCTCTTTATTTATTCTGAGCATGCGTGGCACTTTGTCCGTCGGATTTGTGTACACACGATCGGAATTTCCGACAACGGATTTTGTTGTCGGACAATTTTATAGCCTGCTCTCAAACTTTGTGTGTCAGAAAATCCGATGGAAAATGTCAGATGGAGCCCACACACGGTCGGAATTTCCAACAACACGCTCCGATCGGACATTTTCCATCAGAAAATCCGACTGTGTGTACGAAGCATAAAAGTAACAGTGCCAACAACCGAGAATTAAAAGACCTACCTTGGGCAATGATCCTCATGGCAAAGTTTAGCATGCCTAGCAGTGATTGCAATTCCTTTCTGAAATAGGCTTGGCAAATCATAAACGAATGGATACGGTCTCTGATTCTTGCTGACTTGTCCACAGGCAAGCCTGCATGGACAGAGTGTTTAACATAATCCCCAGGAAAGTGAGTGTAGTAGCCGTGCCTTTAACCACTTAACAACCGGCCCATAGCCGAATGACGGCTACAGGGCGGTTGCTTAACTCTGGGAGGGCGTACTATGACGTCCTCCCAGAATTCCCCTCTCGCGCGCCCCCTGGGGCGCGCCCCCGAACACATCTGTGACCGCCGGGTCACGGATCCCGGTAAATGGCCGCTGATCTCGGCCGTTTACCATGTGATCGGTACATTGTGAGCAGAGAGGGGGATGGATGGATGTGTAGTGCCCACAGCGCTGCACAGTGACATCCAGCCATCCATCCATTCATGCTCAGCCATCCCTACTACTCTGCAATGCTGTGTAATACTCTGCAAAGCCCCACATTACCCTGGAATACCCCACATTACTCTGCAATACCCCCACGATACTCTGCAAAGCCCCACATTACCCTGCATTACCCCGCCATACCCCGCCATACCCCGCCATACCCCGCCATACCCCGCCATACTCCGCAATACCCCGCCATACTCCGCAATACCCCGCCATACTCTGCGATACCCCGCCATACCCTGCCATGCTGAGCCATGCTCGGCTGTACTCGGCCTCTGTATGTGGCCAGGCTGTGGAAGTCTCACACATGTGGTATTGCCGTACTCAGGAGGAGTAGGAGAATCTATTTTGGGGTGTCATTTTTGGTATGTACATGTTATGTGGTAGAAATATTGTATAAATGGACAACTTTGTGTTAAAAAAAAAAAAGCATTTTAACCATTTCCCGCCCGCCGGCCGTCATACAACTTCCTTGACTTTGTGCGGAGATATCTGAATGATGGGTGCAGCTACAGGCATCATTCAGATATCAGCTTTTTCAGCCGGCGATTCCCTACAACATAAGAACGATCATAGTGGCTGTTCCACTGCTTGATCGTTCTTACGGGAGGCGAGAGGGGATGTCCCCCCCTCCCGCGCTTCTACCGACTCACCGCTACGATCGAAGCCAGGATGTTTTTTTTTTTTTAATTTCAGGCTTCCCAGACTAGAGGTGAGATGTGGGGTCTTATTGACCCCATATCTCACTGTAAAGAGGACCTGTCATGCCATATTCCTATTACAGGATGTTTACATTCCTTGTAATAGGAATAAAAGTGGTCAAAAATTTTTTTTTGGGAAAAAAGCATCAAACTAAAATAAATAAATAAAAATGAACAATAAAAAAAAAAAAATTTTAAAGCGCCCCTGTCCCTGTGTTCTCGCATGCAGAAGCGAACGCATACGTAAGTCCCGCCCACATATGAAAACGGTGTTCAAACCACACATGTGAGGTATCGCTACGATCGGTAGAGCCAGAGCAATAATTTTGGCCCTAGACCTCCTCTGTAACTCAAAACATGTAACCAGTAAAAAATTTTAAAGCGTTGCCTATGGGGATTTTTGAGTAGCAAAGTTTGGCGCCATTCCACAAGCGCGTGCAATTTTGAAAGGTGACATGTTGGGTATCTATTTACTCGGCGTAACTTCATCTTTCACATTATGCAAAAACATTGGGCTAACTTTACTGTTTTGGTTTTTGTAAAGCACAAAAAAAAGCGTTAAAAAAATTGCTGCGCAAATACCGTGCAAGATAAAAATTTGCAACGACCGCCATTGTATTCTCTAGGGTCTTTGTTAAAAAAACATATATAATGTTTTGGGGTTCTATGTAATTTTCTAGCTAATAAATGATGATTTTTACATGTAGGAGAGAAATGTCAGAATTGGCCTGGGTTCTCCAGAACGCCTGAAGGTGCTCCACTGCATGTTGGGCCTCTGTATGTGGCCACGCTGTGTAAAAGTCTCACACATGTGGTATTGCCATACTCGGGAGTAATAGCAGAATGTGTTTTGGGTTGTAATTTGTGGTATGCATATGCGATGTGTGAGAAATAACCTGCTAATATGACAATTTTGTGGAAAAAAAAAAAAGTAAAAAAAAAGTAAAAAAAAAACCTTGATATTGCAAAGAATTGTGGGAAAAAATGACAACTTCAAAAAACTCACCATGCATCTTTCTAAATAGCTTGGAATGTCTTCTTTCCAAAAAGGGGTCATTTAGGGGGTATTTGTACTTTTCTGGCATGTTAGGGTCTCAAGATATGAGATAGGCCGTCAGTACTTCAGTTGTGATCAATTTTCAGATATTCGCACCATAGCTTTTGGACTCTATAACTTTCACAAAGACCAAATAATATCCACAGATTTGGGTTATTTTTACCAAAGATATATAGCGGTATAAATTTTGGCCAAAATATATGAAGAAAAATTAATAATTTGCAAAATATTATAACAGAAATGAAGAAAAATGTATTTTTTTACAGATTTTTCGGTCTTTTTTCTTTTATAGCGCAAAAAATAAAGAACCCAGCGGTGATTAAATACCACCAAAAGAAAGCTCTATTTGAGTGAAAAAAAGGACAAAAATTTCATATAGATACAGTGTTGCATAACTGAGTAATTGTCATTCAAAATGTGAGAGCACCAAAAGCTGAAAATTGGTCTGGTTAGGAAGGGGGTTTAAGAGCCCAGTTGTCAAGTGGTTAATTTTGTTACCTGCCAGTGGGATGTTAAGTGCAGAAAAAACTGTCATAAGCATCAGCAGGGGCTTGTCTAGAACTTTCAATAGGGAGGTAATCATCTAGATATTGGATGACGTCTTGACAGAGTTCTTTATGCGTGAGAATCCAACTAAGTGCCTGAGCGAAAGTATCAAATAGCCAAGGGTTGCTTTTGGACCCCAAAGTAAGCTTGGTAGCAAAATAATACAGACCTCTACCACCTGATCCCATGCCACTGCCAGAGGGAAGGCAGAATAGGGAGAAGCTTGAACGCATCGAATATGTCGGCTTTAGACAGCCAAGCATCCCTACCCATACTGATGATGCATTGTATTGCCTGATCTACTGATGCATATTTGAGTGAAAACTCTTCTGATGGAATCAAGGAATTCAGACTAGGCACATGAGAAGAATGAGGGGCTGACAAGTTGTAAATCAAACGTAATTTATTTGAAGATTTCCCTTTGACCAGACCAAGCGGGTTAACTCTCCAACTATGGAAAGGCTGTGTTGAGAACAGCCCTATTACAAAACCCTTCTCTAGTTCAGACTGGAGCAGTGAATTCACCGCCTCCATGTCTGTGACTGAGGACAGTAAATTTTTACACTCAAAAGTACTGAGTCTGAAGTGAAATGAAACCCGTGGGGAACCCCTGTGTGAAACCCTCCACCAAAAACTGACTTAATGTGGGGGGGATGAGTAACAGGCTCGCAAGTAAGGAATGTACTTGGTAAAACCGGGGGCTTCATAATGGGGCACCAGTAAGTAGTGTGAGTGGATGACTGGCACGTCACACAAACTGGTGACCTTAGCCCAGCAAAAGGAGCGATGATAATCAAAAAGCCGACCTGTGTATTTCTGACCCAATTCCACTACCGCGTAAAGGTAGAGATCAAATTCCTCCCCTCCTCTGTGGACTCACAGAGCAAATTACATCCCTAAAAATACTGAAAGTAAGGACAAAATCTGGAATGGAGAGTTTATGGTTAAGCTTGTGATCCCTGGTCTTGACTACCATAGAAACCTCACCACAAACATGTGACTTGTTGTCAGCTATATCTTGGGTCGCTATCAAAACGACCAAGATCAGAGCGAAACGTAAGCAGCAACTTACGAAAAATAACAACACCTGTGACCAGTCTGGGGAAAGAACGAATTATTCGTAGAACCTGTACGGAAAACTTTGTGGAAATGTCAGCGTCCTGACGTCGAGAACCGTAAATGAAACGTGAAAAGAAACGCTGACGGAAGGGGTGGATTAAGCGAAGATATTTATAGGGCGAGACTCCTCATACAAATATATACATACACATACATACACACGCACACACACACACACACACATTTTTGTAAAGGGGATATGCGCAACTGATATTGGCAGCAATATTTATGCATGAGACAGGAAGAACCCAAGAACAGTCTAGTTACGTTTGTCTTGCACTTTTATTCAGCAAGGCAGCAAACAAGCACAGTTTAAATGCAGGAGGGTTTTTTTTTTTACAGCGATTACATAGCACAAAACATCTGCTCGTCTGAACACAAACAGGCAGCACTTGTAACTCTTTTTCATGTTCTGTCAACACTCAGCCTTTTCACACAGCAGCAGGCTTCCGAAGCAGAGTGAGCCAAAGTGAACACTGAGCATCAGTCTGCTCACAAAGACCTGTGCACAAAAGACTAATCACGAGGTCTGGCTAGAAGGTAAAGTGTGGGCTTAGAAATGAGGGCTTTATACAACTCAAAGTTGTACAAAGATTCTAGGCTCCAGGACCTAGACCAAAACTGAAGAGTTTGAATAAAAAAGTTTGCTTTCCCCACTTCAGTCAAACCCTGAGAAGCTCTGATACAACTAAATTTGGGAAAGAGGAGAAGGAAAAGATATTTCTAGATAGAGGTTACACTGTAGAACATCTTAAAAAAGCAATATTGGAGACTAATGAGAACAAGCAGGGTAAGGGAATGGGAAAAACAAACAAATATTTGGTATGTTAAAGTCATGCATATGCAAGTCATCACTGACATTCTGCAGGCAGGATATCCCAATATTGAGGAATTCAAGAGTATGTCTATACAAGTGTGTTTATGTAATCCCAAAATTGGAGATCATGTGGTGCATGCTAAGCAGAGGAGCCAGAACATTCCACAAATGGTTTTAGGACCAGCAAGGAAAGGATCATTCTCTTTGTTTGTCACACTCTGGATGTAAACATTTAATTAAGGGTGGTACCTTATAGGTGGCACCAGCAGCTTTAGGGTCAGACATTACCTCGCTTGTCAAAGTTCATACATTGTATATGTACTAAGATGCCCATGCAATTTGTTATATGGTTTAGAAATTACCCAGAAGACTAGTAATAGAATATCCCAGCATAAATATTCTATAAAACTAAACAGATGAAGTCCTGAGACATTTTATTGAGGCAAGATATAAGGATACAGATCTTGAGTTTATGATTATTGACCAGATTCTGAAACCAAGACATGGCGCAGGGACCGTATTACCTTGCCAAAAAAGAAGTTTATTGAATACACAAGCTGGATACTTTTTCACTGCATGGTTTAAATTATGATTTTGACTTGCTTTTCTTTTTATTGTGTTTATGTATTGTATTTTACTGTGTTTCCGATTTCAATTCAGATTGTTGCCATGGATCAAAGAATTATTGAATTTGTAGCCACACCTATTGTATATAGTTTAACCATAAATTATTCAATTACCATTTTATATTGTATTTGATCTGTCAAATCAGAAATGTTTATTTTGTGTACCATGTCCGGTAACTGTATTATAGAGACTTGAGAGATAAGCTATATAATAAACTTGAGAAAGGGTATTGTTCCCTGAAATGTTGCTGTACTGCTCTACAGCTTAATGAGCACTACATTTTGGCCTTCTATGCAGCAACCCGGTATTTTTGTGATTATATACACACACATACACACACACATACACACACATATACACAGTGTATATTATAATATATATATATATATATATATATATATATATATATATATATATATATATACATTTTTGTAAATATTTTATTATATCTTTTCATGTGACAACACTGAAGAAATTAAACTTTGCTACAATGTAATGTAGTGAGTGTACAGCTTGTATAACGGTGTAGATTTGCTGACCCCTCAAAATAACTCAACACACAACCATTAATGTCTAAACCGCTAGCAAAAAAAGTGAGTACACCCCTAAGGGAAAATGTCCAAATTGGGCCCAATTAGCCATTTTCCCTCCCCGGTGTCATGTGACTTGTTAGTGTTACAAGGTCTCAGGTGTGAATGGGGAGCAGGTGTGTTAAATGTGGTGTTATTGCGCTCACTCTCTCATACTGGTCACTGGAAGTTCAACATGGCACCTCATGGCAAAGAACTCTCTGAGAACTTGAAAAAAAAGAATTGTTGCTCTACATAAAGATGGCCTAGGCTATAAGAAGATTGCCAAGACCCTGAAACTGAGCTGCAGCACGGTGGCCAAGACCATACAGCGGTTTAACAGGACATGTCCCACTCAGAAGAGGCCTCGCCATGGTCGACCAAAGATGTTGAGTGTACGTGCTCAGCATCATATCCAGAGGTTGTCTTTGGGAAATAGACGTATGAGTGCTGCCAGCATTGCTGCAAAGGTTGAAGGGGTGGGGGTCAGCCTGTCAGTGCTCAGACCATACGCCTCACACTGCATCTAATTGGTCTGCATAGCTTTCGTCCCAGAAGGAAGCCTCTGCTAAAGATGATGCACAAGAAATCCTGCAAACAGTTTGCTGAAGACAAGCAGACTAAGGATGGACTACTGGAACCATGTCCTGTGGTCTAATGAGACCAAGATAAACGTATTTAGTTCAGATAGTGTCACGGCAACCAGGTGAGGAGTACAAAGAAGGGTGTGTCTTGTCTACAGTCAAGAATGGTGGTGGGAATGTCATGGTCTGGGGCTGCATGACTGCTGCCGGCACTGGGGAGCTACAGTTCATTGAGGGAACCATGAATGCCAACATGAACTGTGACATACTGAAGCAGAACATGATCCCCTCCCTTCAGAGACTGGGCGGCAGGGCTGTATTCCAACATGATAATGACCCCAAACACACCCCCAAGACGACCACTGCCTTGTTAAAAAAGCTGAGGGTAAAGGTGATAGACTGGCCAAGCATGTCTCCAGACCTAAACCCTATTGAGCACCTGTGGGGCATCTTCAAATGAAAGGTGGAGGAGCGCAAGGTTGCTAAATCCACTAGCTCTGTGATGTTGTCATGGAGGAGTGGAAGAGGACTCCGGTGCCAACCTGTGAAGCTTTGGTGAACTACATACCCAAGAGGTTTTAGGCAGTGCTGGAAAATAATGGTGGCCACACAAAATATTGCCTAATTTGGCCATTTTCACTTAACGGTATACTCACTTTTGTTGCCAGCGGTTTAGACATTAATGGCTGTGTGTTGAGTTATTTTGAGGGGACAGCAAATTTACACTGTTATGCAAGCTGTACACTCACTACTTTATATTGTAGCAAAGTGTAATTTCTTCAATGTTGTCACATGAAAAGATAGAATAAAATATTTACAAAAATGTGAGAGGTGTACTCACTTTTGTGAGATTTTGTGAGACTGTATTTATTTATATATTAGGGAAATAAGTAGATAGGAGAAAAGGGAGCTGATGGTTGCATAAAATGCTTCATAATATTTAATGCATACCAAAGTATATATACGTTAATATTGTAAACCTGATAAAAGGATAAGGGTAAATTGTCCATATAAAATAGTCATGTATATTGCAAGATGGTACTAGTCACTTAACCAAGACTGATTTTTTTTCCAGACAAGCAGATTCTAAAAACAAATGAAAGGTAAAATAAAATATTCTGTGTTATCTCCATTAAGTCAACAACACAATAAAAAGAAAATCAAATTAGGTTAAAATCACCAGTAATATGTTTTTTTTTTTTGGTATCCTCATAACTGAAATCAAATTCCCAAACAAAGCATTTTGTGGAAGGGGAGGGTTCTCAAACACATGGGGCTGCATCATCATTAAAGTTAAATTGCATCTGGAAACTGACAGAAAGATGATTGAGACAGACTTTATTTCCTGCTATCTGTCCAATATTTTATAGATCATTATTTTTTTCTTCCAAACAATGCACCCAAAAGGAAAGTGTAGGTAAATATATTTTCCCTTTAAAAATGTTATAAAGGCAAAAGGGTTTGATTACATTAATGCATTCTCTGCATTAAGGTAAAAATAAAACTTTTAGAAATTGCTCCCCCAGCCCCCCTTAAACATTTACCAGAGCCTGATCTTGATCCAGCACTGTGCCCGCCTGCAGCAACTCTCCTTTGCTCTCTTTCTTCCCACAGGAGACTTGACAACAGAGGGAGCCATTGGCTCCTGCTACTGGTGGACAAATCCGGTAAAGAGAGAGCAGGGCTGAGCTGCGCTGGGTGTGTATATAGACACACACAGCCCTGCTTTAGATCGTGAAAGCATGAGTGCCCCCATAGCAAGTGGCTTAATATGGGGGCACTCAGGGAAGAGGTGGAGTCATGATTGCCAGCAGTGGACACCAGAAGGGAAGGTTTGGGGCCGCTCTGTGCAGAACCATAGCACAGAGCAGGTAAGTATGACATGTTCGTTATTTTTAAAAAATAACTTTAACAAACAAATTAAATATATATTGCTGAATTTTGTGTTTTGCAGCAAGCTGTCCTTTCAATTTTTCCCACATAGATCAGTCTCTGGACCCAACTAAAAACAAAGCATTTTCCTGTCAACTACTGTATAGCAGGTCAGTGAAATGGTAAGGTGTACATAGTAATACCCACTCTAATTCCTTTATGTGCTTTATATGTGTTTATATGTGTGAGAAATATATTCACAGCTTCAAAAATACTGACCTAGCCATAGGTTTACAATGTGAAATATCTTCCCTCCTAGCAACAGGCTATATCTCAACTAACTTCACTAATTGCACATGATTTGTCAAAAGTTTTAAAACATTATATCTGCCACAGAAATACAAAGAATTGGAGGTATGTTCTGATGAGCTATGTTCAGTAAAAGGACTACTTACTTTATTTGAAGATTAATCCAATCCTCCTGCATCTCTGGAAAATTAAAAGATATAGTAGGTGATTCGAGATTTATACACTCACTCAGGAGTTTAGCAGAACAAACACCTTACTGATATTATTTCCCAAAAACAAGCAATACATTAATATTGTTGACTAATAGTTCTTTTTTATAGCATCTAATTTGGCAGGGTGCAAGGTTTGCAAAAAAATTGGTATCTGGTCTCATGCTTGTAGTTAGCTTAAGTGTATCTAAACCCAAGAACAAAACGGTTAGTTTGTAGGATACCAGTCCTAAATGTAGACGCTGCATTTGTTTTCTTTTTTTACTTTATTTTTACCTGGTGACCCTGCCAGTAACACACTTCCTTGTCCAGGGATGACAACACTCCCTTATCTGCATCTCTGGATGGGTAACTGTGTCACCATGGATGGAAAGTCTGTTATGACTACAGAACACCCCCTCCCCTTATCCCCATTATATACTGTAGTTGGAGGTGTTCTGTAGTCTTAACTTTCTGATGCTATTACTTGAGATAGAACTACAGAGAACATAGGTCAGAGGATGGCAGATTTTACATTACATTGGGACCCCCATGTGATATATAGTTGAACTAATGAGTGGAAATATCTGGGTGCATGTTACAGTCCCTGGGGAAAGTCACAGCATGATATGTGAAATTTTGTTATAAATTGACATGACTATTAAAAATGTGTCACTCTATTTAGATGGCATTAACAAAAGTCTGTTAGCTCCTGATGAAGAGGACCATGTCCAAGAAATGCGTTGAGCAGAAAACACTATTTCGTGCAAATCACTACAGTGTTTGGAATTGATTGTTTTACAATTGTATTTTACTATAAGTCTGCTGATGTATGAACCAATTTGTCCAATTTTAAGGAAATGAAATAAAATGTTATTTTTTTTAACCAAAATGCTGTGCCTCAAAAGTCCCACATTTTTACTATAATTATAGTTTTGATGCATCACATTTAGGATTGTGGCATAGAATTTGACATACCTTTTGATTGAATTACATAGATACTAAGTTGATAAGGCTGAATTAAGACACCGATCCATCCAGTTCAACCTGAGAGTGTGTGTTTATATCATTTCAAATTCTGGATCTCCAGGTTTATGCACTTATCGAACACATGTAGCACAATGCTTTCAATTATATATTCAACAGAGCAAAAAGGGAATGCCCCAGTGCATTATACACATACACGTTAACAGGACGGCCTATCAATTTGAACAAATTACTATAGGAAATGCCTAGTTCCTTCTGAAATGTTCAGCTGCTTTAATAATATTCTACATAATTTATGTAATCTTTTCTTTCCGTGACATGTACTTTATACACCAGAAAACGTATATCAAGAGACAACTTGACAGATTTGCAGTCACTGTTGCTTAGACAGTTTTTGACTAAGATCTGATTAATTCCAGTTGGGCCGTGTGACAAGGTACATTTCCCAGAGTGTGTAAACATTTTTATATACTTTTTTTAGGTTTGATTGTAGACACTTTTCTAGTGGTAGTGATTGGTTGTATAACTGTGGTGTTGGCGTGTTTATCTTGCTCTGCTCCAATTAATCCCCAGTTGCTTGTTTGTGATCATGATTGTAAAAGGTGCGTGTTAACCATGTAAGACCAAGAGATGAGCTGAAGCTGGGCAATCTTTTGGCAAAAAAAGATGAAAAGTGAAAAAAAAGGACTTGTGGACATCTCTTTTCACAAAATATTGACAGCGTTCTGGAGGTTGGCCATTTATTCTGGCTGAACTTCAGTGAAAAGGAGGGTGTGATTTTTATGTTAGAAGTAGCTAGCAGCCGAGAAGTGTGAGATGTGCTCAGGAAATTGCATTTAGGCCAATTTCCCTGGGCTGTTTTTTTGTTTTGGTGTATTAATATAGTAAAGTCCATCTGGATTGTCTGGCTGCTGCACCGAAGAATCCAGTGACCTGTGACAGGCAGACTATATGCTAAAACTGCAGCATGAAAGTATGTCTTGTTCATTGGGATTAAAGCTTCTTTTGCTCAATTTCCACCCTATTCCCATCTATATAAGTGTGATTTCTATGAGGTTAACCAAGCACAAAGCTATGGTAAATAGATGAAATAAAGAAGTTTGCAGTCTTTTCTTTAGTATACAGTCCTTTTCAAAACAAAGTATCCTAAGGAGACTGTCTCTTACAAAAACACTGTACAAACTTGCATCAGCCTCAAAAAGCTTTAAGATATGACTCAATGCCAACCTGTTCTGACAGGCAAATCCTTAAAACTTTTCTGCTGCTATCCTGCCTCCTGCACATTCCTACTGCACAGTGAGTCAGCCCAGTATAGTGGTGGGCCAATTGCAATTTAGGGGGAGGGACTTTGCAGCAGAACGGTCCTGCATTCAGCCATATTTAGAGACATTTTAGGTAAGACACAGGTATCGGCAGATACTTCTAGATGCTTATACCTGCCACAGCTGTTTTGTATTATTTTGGAGACGCAACTCTTTAAAGGGCTAACCACTTGCTTGGAAAAACATATCACAAATTTAAAAAAAATAATATGGCATATACAGTTGCTACAGAAGCCTTATTGTAAAATGTATTATCAATCTGCAGCTGCTGTCATTTTCTATAAATTCAACACAACATGTAAACCTGGAGGTATTCTGTACTAAGACACTAAGTTTCAAGCATCCTCTGCAACAAAAACATAAATTTTGGTGAGAAACTCCCTAAGGGGTATTCTAAAGCAATGGGGACACTGCAACTTTTCCAATCAGAAAAGTTCCATCAACTGTTTTAACCACTTGCCTAATGGGCACTTTTACCCCCTTCCTGCCCAGGCCAATTTTCAGATTTCAGTGCTGTCATATTTTGAATGACAATTGCGCGGTCACGCAACACTCTACCCAATCTAATATTTTATCATTTTTTGAGACAGGTAGAGCCTTCTTTTGGTGGTATTTAATGAGTTTTTTTTTGCTAAACAAACAAAAAAAGACAGAAAATTTTGAAAAAAATAATAATAAGTTTTTCTCAGTTTCTGTTATAAAATCTTGTAAATAAGTAATTTTTCTCCTTCATGGTTTGTGCGCGGATGAGACTGCACTGATAGGCAATGATAGGCTGCACTGAAGCACACTGATGAGGCAGCACTGATAGGTGGCAATAATGGGCATTGATAGGTGGCACTGACTGGCACTGATAGGCAGCAATAATAGGCATCACTAATGGGCACTGACAGGCAGCACTAATGGGCAATCAGCTGCTGCATGATAAGGAAAATTGCAGGGTCTGCATTCCTATAGACGTGATTTACTTTTTGGGATTATTTCACTAAAAGTGACATTTTTGTTACAGGGAATGCTCAAAATTAAATTTGTATCTTAGTGCAGACTTCAGGGAAAATTAGTCAGCCAATTGCACAAGCAGGACAATACATATCTGGGGGCATTCTTTACACCATCTATTTACAGACTGTCTCCAGGTAGCCATATTGTATTGTATTTTACAGAAAATTAGAGCACTACAGATTAAAAAGGAAAGTGAATTTTTAATAGCATTCAATTACAATATGACTTGTGTTGCAATTGTATATGCTCTATTATTATTATTTTGTATTGCTATTTTTTCTTCCATAAAAGTGGAGTTACCCTTTAATGAATCACTCCTATTTACAATCAATCCTGCACAAAAAAATAATCTATCAAAGAACTATTCACTCAGAGCAGAAAAAGGTAGAAATCTGCAACAGTTTGTTAATTCTTGCAGTGCAAATTGATTTTGCAAAAGGAAATGCTTTTTCCTCAACAAAAATGGAGTTCCTCTTTAAGCTAGTCATAAACGTGAACCTGCCATTTAGAAAATATAGGAGCTGCTACTGATGACCATTAATTACAGCACAATGGCGTTAACTGTCACTGGTCACTAATGCATCAGTGACGAGTGGCAGAACAGTAACCTCTTCTTGCTGCACTTTACTAACACTGTTAATGAATTAACCCCTTCACACCCAGGAGTGAACCAGTCCTGTTCACAGGAAAGAGACAGGGGTGTGAGAGAGAAAGAGGGGGACGAGAGAGAGAGAGGGGGATGACAGAAAGAGAAAGGGGGGTGAGAGAAAGGGGGGGTGAGAGAAAGGGGATGAGAGAGAGGGGTTGTTAGAGAGGGGAGTGAGATGGGGGTTAGACAAAAGGGATGAGAGAGAAAAGGGGGGTGAGAGAGAAAAGGGGGTGAGAGAAAGAAGGTGGGTGAGAGAGAAAAGGGGGGTCAAAAAGAAGAGGGGGTGAAAAGGAAGAGAAAAGGGGGGGGTGAGAGAGAGGGGATGAGTGGGAGATGAGAGAGAGACCCCCTAGCCCTGTTCTTGTCTGCAGTCCCTCCTCTGCTTCCCTGTCTGCAGGTAGGTGTGTATGATGCCCGATATATTCCATGCCAGCAGTAAGGTGTTCACGATGGCAAGCAGTGGGCAGGGCCCATTCTCTTTGATCCAGAGGTGCTCTGCTTCTTCCAATGGAGTCCTGGTTGCCTGCACCTACCACAAATCCTCCAGTCTCCTAGTCAGCCTTTACTCTGGGCCACTGTCACTGCTGATGTTGGAGCGGAGAAGGGGTTGGAGAAGGAATCCAAGGATGCTGAATCCGCTGCTGTTTGCCTATTCAGGGGTCAGAGTAGTGTTGGAGCTCTTCTCCCTCCTGGGCTCTCAGGGCTAGCTGACCTCACTCTTCGCCTTCCCCGCGGCTGCCTGCTCACCACATAGAGGTAGATTCCCACACCTCGAGGACGCTGCTGTTTGCTGCCCTGCTCCCGCTGCCACAGAACCGGGACTCCCCATAACAAGGGGCTCAGGAGGCAGCTACTTTGGGCCCCATAACAACAACTGGGCTCAGGGCAGCTGCCCATTTTGCCCCACATTAAAGACGTCCCAGAGACCCAGCACACTCGGGATGCCCCCCCCTAAATGTTGCAGCTGGGGCCATCACCATGGCTGCCCCTTCACCCTACTCCACTGCATTGAAGAACAGTAGATTATAGTTTACATGATTTGCTCCCACTGCATAAGTATATAAGCCAATATCCTGCTGTGTTGGTACATAACTGTAACAGTGTGCGTTTAAGGCTAAGTTTACACTACTATAGTGTAGGTCGGGAAAGCACAAAAAAAAATTGTGTGGTTTCCCAAACTGCACTGACCTTTAGCAGACATGCAGTGGTGCCATTCATTCGTAATCTGTTAATGCACAAGTTTTTGTGCACACCAAAACACATGATGCCTGCCCAATGCAATTTTGGAAATGGGCTGGGCATGCATAAATGGGATGCCCTACAAGCAATATGTGAGGACACTCTGTAAACACGCAGAATTGCGTAAACAAAATTGAACACAAGTGTGAACCAAGCCCTAAAGTGCCTGCGCTGTCAGCTCTGAGTCGCCAATGAAGCCTCAACAGCAGCAGCAATTCCATGAACAGGACAGTTCTTTCTCAGTTTACTTCCTGGAAACTCCCCTTTTTTAAAGATATCAAAGTCCACCAAATTGGGGTTTCTGACCCAGCTAGCAGGGACAGAAAGTGATGCACATAAATAACTCTCTAACAGCAATTTACAATTACAGACAGTAGATGGAAGCATATCCATACAAAATACATATTTTATTAATATACTAACTTCTCAAGATTGTGAACTCTAGCTTATGATTTTAATTTGATTAAGTTGTGGTGTTAACATTTACAAATAGTGTAAAAGGTCATGGAAAGCTGAATTGATTAAAAAAAAAGTGTACTGAATTAATAACAGACAAACATTTATGGCACAAAACACCAATAAAAGTACATTACTGCATTTTTAGAAGATAAAAAACAACATGCAGATAATTTACACATTAATATTTTAAAAATAAAGGATAAAGACTGACAAGTGTTGCCTTTATGCCCTCTGGCCAACTTCTATTTTCTATTTCATTTCTATTTGCTTACTACCATTGTGTCATTTAGATTGGTTTCATGGATTTTTCACACAATGTATAAATATGTGGCAAATAGGGCAAGATTAAATGTTAGGTTGTATATTTTGGGGGCTTTTCTCTTAGTATCAAATGTTCTCTGGGTATTTTCTCTTCTGATCAAATGTTCTTCGGGGGAATTTTTCCTCTGGTCAAATTTCTTTGGGTGTTTTTTTTTCTTCTGATCTCATGTACTTAGGGTATTTTTAATTTTGCTTGAATGTTCTTAGGTATTTTGTCTTAAGATAAAATATTCTTAAGAGTACTTTGCATCTAGTTTTGCTATACCCATCAGAGAAAACCATACTATATCATGTTTTAATAGTTTCATACTAATTACCTTCGATTTAACAACAATAATGGAATTCACCAACTGATTTATATCCCCCCTGTGAAAGATACCTTCAATATCAGCAAAACATGTTTTGCCCATTTTAAAAACATTAGCAAGATTATTATTCGTGACTTTTGTGTGGATACTCATTCTTTCACACAGGAAAGGACTGTGCCTCTGGGAAAATTGGCTTTATATAATTAACTCTTAAAAACTATCAACTTTTAACAGGTTATTACTATTCTTGAATTAGATAAAACCTAACTCTTTTGCCATCATCTTTATTAGCCACATACAGAAAATTCAGCGGTTGATTTGATAGTCTTATGAACAGAATAATCCTCACCAACTACAGTATTTGTGTCAGTTGTTCTTTAGTGGTTTTCAACAACTGCACATCATCAACAAATCTGTGGTACCTCACATTGGTTTCAGTTTAGAAAACAGTATCTCACAGGTTATTGCTCTTTAAAATACATGCTCATAGCTTCTGCCCAACAATAATTTTGGATTTCTATGAGAACAGTAAAAATAACCATTTAAGAAGAAGGGAAATATCAATGCACAGAAATAGTTAAATATTCTTTTCATGCGTAAACAAATGTGGATTCCATATCTATGCGATATTTTACTTTGTGAATCCAGCATTTTGATGAGAAAATTATCTTCAGGGAAAATAAACACTGTTAAAATAACTCCTATATCTTAGAGAATTGACCTTAATGTGCGGTTTATAGCAGGGAGTCTTAGTAAACATTTTCTCTAAATCATCAAGCAAAAAGTTAGAAAATGAAGATGCCTCTGGCATATCCATGTATGTTTCTTGTGTCTGAATATAAAACTTATCTCCAAATAGAAGTGACTGTGATAGAAAAATTAATTCCAAACTGTCAGATAGTATATTTTTCCCAATAGTTACTTCTTAACACACTGTACCCCTGCATGGAATTTCACTTCAAGGTCTGTACACATTTCTAGGAAAAGCAGTAAGCCAATCCCACCAGCAGGAAATTATATATCAGAGGGTGTTCTGTAAACAAGCAGGTTACCATAGGAAGCAACATTTTAGAGTTTTGGGAGCATAGCAATTACAGAATGAAGTGGAACGTTTTGAAAATGTAATTATATCCTCTTTTTTTTCATTTTGGCTGAAATGTAATTATTAACAACAGTAAAAGGTAGATGCAAAGATGTGCAGTCATATGCATGTATGGGCGGTGGGCTTGGACTACGCCTTCATTGACACTAGAGCTGGGGCAATCCAAATGTTGCATCGTCACTGCATGTATGTCAGAGAAAGCACCTGACATAACCCATCAGAACACTTGCATAATGAGATGGGTAAGCTTCTAGGTGCCGACAATGCTAAAGGATTCTCTATTGGAATAACACATAGATAGCATTGTCAGCTTGCCACCTGAATTGACTTGATAAATGGGGACCTGGTAGGATTAACAGTGAGTTGATCTATCTTAGCAATAAACATACAAGTTAAAGGTAATATCATCATGTATTTATTTTTAAGAACTATGTATGGATTTTTGTTTTCATTGTTGACTTTAGTCTCACTTAAAAAGTACATGTAAACCTTTAATAAATGGTGCTTAGTTTACCAAAGCACTACATATTGTCAATAATTGGCAAGCTTTATTTTTTTAAACACTTGCATTTACTTTTTTTTTCAGTTTTTATTTCTGTGCTGCTGATATCCTGCAGCCTCTTTGCAGGTGCTTCCAGTCTACATGCACGCACTTCACTTATGGCCGTATTACACTTTTCCTGATGGTGAAAACATTGGACCACTTGAAGTTTCCATCAGGAGCTGGTGCGACAGGATGACCACACAGGAGCACAATAAGGAAAAAAGTACAGACAGTGTCACCCAATACTACAGAATTACGTTAATATTCTAAAGCTTATAGAAATATTGAATGCATTTATATGTTAAAATAGAATTAGGAAGTGAGCGCTATATAAATTGGAGCAGCTGGCACACAAGAGTGATCATACAACTCCCCAGAGTGACAAACAATATAAATGGTTTGCAGCGCTTAACAATAATAAACAAAGTACACGTATAACTGTATAATTCAGAATAAAAAGGTAAAGTCCCAAAATATTACTACAAAAACAGTCCATGTTGTAACTTAGGTATGCGCTGTGTATTAATTAATTCATTCATTTATTTTTAATACATGTTTTATTTATTTAATTAAGCAGGGGGAACATGCGAAAGTACATAAAACACAACGTAATACATCACTATATATCCCTATACATGTATCTACATAATTATAAGATCACTTAACATGAAGTCCCCTAAAGGTATAGAAGCAGGATGTGTATCTAAGGAATATGAGTCCTCTGCACCCCGCATGACCCCCTTTATTTTACCGGCGTGAGCCGTATTATAAGGGAGTAGGTAAGGGATTGGAGTCGGATCTCATCGACCCCTTAATGTCAATATCCGATGTACTAACATTGGATAGAAACAAAAACAGAGACAAAAGGAGCTGAAAAGATGGAGAGGAGGAAAAGAAAAAAGAAAAAAGGATGGGGGCGCATGCACGAAGCTCGACATGGCTGACGCATCTCTGTAGAGCTCCGCACTCCCCGCTGCATAATCGGGACCCATATGGACGACTGAGCCGACCTTATGCCTCCTCCCTCCAGGGATCGCCTCTCCGATCACCCGTGCACCCTCTGGTATGGTACTAATGGGGCACCGTGGCAGAACAAAGCCAAAACCCATCAAAGAGGCACTTGCCCGTGCCTCCTCCAAAATGGCGGCGAAGGCCCGGGCCCTGGCTGAACATCCAGCAGCGTCACCCATTAGATCTGACATGGCTGATAGCGGTGATGAAAACGACATGGATCCTATTCCGGGTGGCTCTCCTCTCCTCCCACAGTCAGGTATGTCTCAATCTGACTTTCTTAAACTCATGGAGTCAATGCTCCATAAGGCCCTGAAGCCAACCTAAGATCAGATCACTAACAGACTGTCATGGGAAATCTGTGAATTTGGTCAGCGTACATCAGATCTTGAGACTAGGGTTGATGACCTGGAACTCACTCTGCAAGAACATGTTCAAGAACAAATAGCCCTCCGTGAGGTGAACACTATGCTACTTTCTCACCTGGAAGACGCAGAAAATCGCTCTCACAGATCCAATCTACGCCTGCGTGGTATACCAGAGACGATTGATGACCTGCAATCCTTTACCACTGCATTATTCCAGGAACTTTCGCCCTCCATACCTATCGAACGACTTGAGTTTGATAGGATCCACAGGGCGCTCACCCGTCGTCAGACAGACGGACCACCGCGAGACATTATTGTTAAGCTGCATTTTTTCCCCACGAAGGAACAGTTGCTCACAGCAGCCCGCAACAAGACCTCCCTTCAGTTCCAGAGTCACACATATCAGTTGTTCTCTGATCCGGCATCCCTCACCATTGCAAAGTGCCGCACCATGAAACCTCAGCTGCAAATTCTATTACAACATCAGCTTAAATACACTTGGCGGTTACCATTTGCCCTGCAGTTCTCCTATCAAGGACAACAGCATACTTGCACCACGCCAGAATCGCTACAGCGGCTGCTGGAATCACTCCACCTGACCCCACCGATCCGCCAGTTGGAAACATCACTTTCTCGCACACCGGCCCGGTCTGCCTCTCACCCGTACACTACGACCCCGAAAAGAGGCTACCCGGACCCTTCCTCAACCCGGAAAGGAACTCCTGCCCGATCACCTGGAACCAGCTATCTTAGCCCGAAACCTCAAGCTCCTCTCTGAGCCCACGAAAGCTGTCTTTTTCTTTTCCCCCCTTTTGTTTTTGCACACAGGTTCTCAGTTGTACACATAGAAACTGACTTCTAGCCGTATCTGGAGGACTTCTCCTCGACCGAGACCTGTTGGACGGCTACAGCCGGGTATGTACTTTCCGCACCCTAGATATTAATCCTCAAGGCTTTTCGGCCCTATTGGGTCTTCACAGGTTCAGTTGTTTTATTGTTCTGTAATCTTAAATATAGTTTTCTTAGTTTACTTGTACTCAGTTTTGTGCAGGACTTTATTTTGCAAGTTTGCCTAACCCCACCACCATGCCATTCCCACCCTTAGTCTTCAGCAGTAATATTTTACTTCTGTTTATACCTTTAAGCACGGTACTCTTGAAGACTTTGCATAACCCACTTATTCCCTTCCCACTACCCCTCTCCCCTTGCCCCCTTCCCACCCCCTTCCTCCCTTCATCCCCTCCCCCTCTCCTCTCCCTTAAATTACCCTCCCTCTCCCCATCCCCCTCCTACCCCTCTTTTCCCCCCTTGCCACCCACCCACCCTTGCCCCTCTCATCGGAATGGCAAAACGGGGAAACCTATACATGTAGGTTCTGTCTTATAAAAGTAATTTTATCTACTTTTATGTTGTTATCGGTTACTCCTTTGATATCGACTGAGTTAAACATATTAGTCTGTTATTATTATCCCCATTTGCAGCACCCTCTACGGTGCGCCCACTCTCTGACTTACTGGCTGGTCGCAGAGTTGGCACACTATTTGGTTGGGCATTACTGACCCATCGACTCCCTACTATAAATATGTCTCAGTACTTTGTCCTACACTACTTGTTTTTTCCTACCCCTTTTTTCAAGCTGTATTCCCTCTTCCTTTCTACTATTTCTCCTCTCCCTCTTACTGGTCGGTTGGTCTGTGCGGGCCTCGGGGCCCCCAATAATATCTCCCCCCACATCCATAAATGGCCCCACTGAACGTATTGTCTTTAAATGTTAAGGGGCTTAACACACCAAATAAACGGGTGAAAACCTTTCAAACTTTTGCAACTTTAAAGGCCAGTGTAGTAGCCCTTCAGGAAACCCATTTCTCCACACGCAGTACCCCGAGCTTTTTTAGCTCTAGGTACCCACAGGTATTCAACGAAACATAGAGGGGTTTTACTGGCCTTCCATCACACTATGCCATTCACCCTATTGTCTGAAATAAAAGACCCAGAAGGCCGGTATCTAAGTTTGGTGGGATTATTACAAGATGTTGCAACAACTTTTGTCTCCTATTACGCCCCCAATACCTATCAAAACCACTTTTTTTCACACTTATTGCAGGTAATAAAGACACATTGTAAGGAAACCTTGTTCCTGTGTGGCGACTCTAATTTGGCTCTTCAGCCTCACATTGATAAGTCACCCTATATTCCAGAGCATTTTTCACTCTCTACACAATTTCGCAGACAACTACAAAAAGCCTCCCTCCTTGATACATGGAGAGAATGCAACCCCTTAAAGAAAAATTATACATTTTACTCACATCTCCATAAGTCCTTCTCCAGGATCGATCATATTTTTATCCCTGTAGCAACCTCACCAATCTTGCTCCATTCTCATATCCAACCAATTACATGGACAGATCATTGTGCAGTGGTCACCATGGTCTCATCCTTGATACCGCAGGCCACAGGCAAGTCATGGTGCATGAATGATGCACTTCTAACTAACCAGTCTTACTGTCTCGATATCCAACTCGCCTTCAAAGACTACCTCACACATAATGCCATACCGGACATCTCCCCGACTCTGCTTTGGGAGGCACACAAACCAGTGATCAGAGGTACATGTATCTCAGTCACCTCACACCTTAAGAGAGAAAGGGTCCTTAGGCTGCAACAACTGGAATCAGATTTCCATACCCACTTTCTCCAATTTCAGTCCTCTCCAACCGAAGCGCATAAAATAATTTTAGAAAAAACTAAAATTGAACTAGACTTGCTTTTGGCTGAATTGGCTGATAAAGCTATCCGTAGATCCAATCACATGATTTACACTAAAGCTAATAAACCAGACAATTTCCTAGCTTTATGCCTATGCCGGATCGTATTTGTGCTCCCATTAGACTCCGACTGGCTAAAGACACGCTCACCAGCAACCCGATCAAGATACTCTCAGAGTTCCGTAAACGATTGGCGAAACTATATGAAGCAAAGGCTACATTTCCTTTGCATCAGGCAGAGAAGCTTTTTCAGAATCTGCCAATCCCGACACCAGTCGTGAGTCTATGGAAAGCACGATCACAGTTGAGGAGGTTCTCTCAGCCATCAAGACTCTTAAACCCCACAAACGTCCGGGGCCGGACGGCCTCCCCAGTTTATATTATAAAAAATTTGCAACTGAATTAGCCCCTCTTCTCACTAATTCTTTTAATGCATTGCTCGGGCAGCACTCCTTTGGTTGAGACACATTGACAGCGCTCATATCTATGATCCCGAAGCCAAATACTGACAATACACTATGGTCTAACTATAGGCCTATATCCCTTTTAAATGTGGATATTAAGATCCTAGCCAAAATTTTAGCTTTGCGTCTTAATCCAATTATTGGAGGATTCATTCATAAAGATCAAAAAGATTCCTAAACGGCAAACCAGTGATAACGTTCGACGTGTCGTCCTTTTACAACATTTGGCCTGTTCTCGCAAAATACTGATGCATCTCCTTTCCCTTGACATAAGGAAGGCTTTTGACACTATTTTCTGGCCTTACCTGTTATACATCCTCCAACGCTGGGGTTTCGGCCCGCATTTTCTAGGCTAGATCAGTGCCTTATATACCCGCCCACAAGCATATGTACAATACTCTGGGTTTCGGTCAGAAGCCTTCCCCATATCACAAGGAAGGAGACAAGGCTGTGCCTTATCCCCCCTACTTTTTCCTCTCGTGATCGGACCCCTTGCAGCCCTGGTCAGAGCAAACCCTGATATCCGAGGCTTAGAGGTAGCTTTAACCACTCACAAACTGTGTCTCGTTGCTGATGACACGCTATTATTTGTTACATCACCTCACACTACCCTACCTAACCTCCTGAATACATTAGATAAGTTTGCTCTGGTTTCCGGGTTGGAAGTTAACCAAACTAAATCCAAAGCCCTCAATGTGTCTCTGCCACAGACTGAGCTCGAGCAGCTCCAAAAAAATGTTCCATTTCAATGGTCCCCATCATCAATACCCTATTTGGGAATTAAACTGATTAGTCATCTGTCTAGCCTGTTTCACTCTAATTATCTCCCAATGTTTTCCCAACTATCCTTACTACTTAACTCTTGGCAACCCTTATGTGTTTCCTGGCTCGGACGTGTTGCGGCAGTGAAAATGTCTTAACTGCCAAAATTACTGTACCTGTATAGAGTCCTTCCGGTTGCGATCCCCCCCTATTACCATCGGGTAATACAAAGTCGAGTCTTTAAATATATCTGGGGCCACACTAAACCCAGAGTTTCTAGTTTGGTTTTACTCCGTAACAAACTTAGTGGAGGCCTGGGCATACCTAACTTCCTAGGATCAATAGGGAGATAAGTACAGCGCTACGCCAAAAAATACTAGAAGATATATAGTACAATTAGCAGCTAACACACCTCTAGACTCAGGTAAGGGTTAAAAACAAAAATAATAGTGTAGCGCTATATGTATATATATATCAAAAATCTTACATGTATATAACAGTGGATAAAAACCTAATCATCCCTTAAGGGCAAAAAGTGCATATTGAAGTGTCACTGTGTAGTTCAAAACAACACTTGAAATACAGTGAATATTAATAACCAATAATAAAGAAAATAATAAAATGGGTCTGGGAAACCATACGCATATGGTAAATCAACCACTCAAGTCCATAAAAATCCAACAAATATGTTAATAATAACTTGTGAAAAAGAAAACCACCACCAAAAGTCTATGGGGGTTGTGCGTTGAAAATGGTGGAAATAAAGCTCCCAAATTTCCTCGTAGATGGAATTGATCACATCTGGCAGATGAGTAGATAGATAAGGAACCACAGATGGACAGAGGGTCTAAGTAGGTGGCAGGATCATCACCGGAGCATCAAAAAGGCTTACCAGAGTTAAGTGACTTGAAGTCTTACAAGTCTAAGAAGCTTATTGACCAACCGGTCTGGACAAGATGACTCATCAGATATCCACAAATTACAATAGGAGGAGGGGTGTCACCACAGCTTTCAATGTCCCCGAACGATCCAACAGGCCAAACGGATATTTTAAATACCATGCGAGAAATAAAACTCACATAGCGTGATAACGTTTAAAAAACACAAATTTATTAAAATAATAAAAGATAAACTCACATATTAGGAGATCAAAGACAGCTCAAAAAAGGTCAAACAGCGGTAATCATGAGGGATCCACCCGACATGTTTCAGCTACAAAGCCGTCATCTGGATGACGGCTTTGTAGCTTAAACATGTCGGGTGGATCCCGACGCAAGCACAATTGCCACACAAAGAGTGCTTCCAATACCTTCAAATTGCGCACTTTGTCCAAACTACCATCAGATCTTGTTCTGGACTAGATAATCGAACTGAATTTGAGAGCATGTGCGACTCGGACCCACATGCTCCAGGTATTATCTCTCGCCTTTATACCCATCTCACATCGCCCCCCTCTACCCTCCCCACCTATGCTCAACGATGGTCCAAAGATTGAACAATTGATTTAGAGGCGGACGACTGGACGTCCATTTGGACTAACACAAAAAACTCTTCTCAAAATGTTGTAGCCTCAGAAGCAAACTATTAAGTGCTAATGCGATGGTATCTGGTCCCAACCATAATCGCTAAATTTCTGCCTGAATATCCCCCGAATTGTTTTAGGGGTTGCACTGACAGAGGCACGCACATGCACATATGGTGGACATGTCCACTTGTACAATGTTTCTGGGCGACAATATTTCGAATGGCCTCCACTCTCCACCAAGTTACTCTAGACCCGAACCCTACTATAGCCCTACTTAATTTTATTCCACAAGACTACACCAGACCGTAACTACGTCTCCTCCTTCAACTATTCACCGCAGCCAAGCAAGCAATTGCCAAGGCCTGGAAGACACCAACCCTCAGTATCGCTGAATTGGAAAACAGGGTCACCCAAGTGATGATACACAGCAAAATTGAAGCGACACTTTTGGATAAGGTCCCCCAGCACTTTAAAATCTGGCAACCTTGGATAGAGCACTTTTTGCCCCCTGATATAGACAAGCACCTCTTAGAACCTTGAGACCATTGTAAATATTAGCGATGGTTTTGCTGCTGCACCTGGGCCCGTGTGGACCTACCGGCCATTACCCCCCCTGACTCTGACTCTTTTCCTCCTTTCTCTTCTTCTCTACCCTGCTCTTCTTCCCCTTCCTCTATCCCCCCTTTTCCACTTTAGATAACCATTGGTATTGTACTCTGTCTTTGGAGATGGTCTCGGATGTTTCCGTGTCCGACTCCATAGGGATTGACTCCAGTAGCCCCCTACTGTTGAGTTAGGGACATTACTCTTTCATAATGTTAGCATTATCGGCTTGTGCTGGATTTTGTGCTCTCCGACAGAGTACCCATTTATTGAAACCTTACATGTATTATACCACCATTATATTGTTTTGTCGAGATCTACTCTATTTTATGTACTCGCCTTATCTTGCATTGAAATGCTTGTAACAGATATGTGTTAATTACCAAAAAAAATGTTTGAAAAGAAAAAAGAAAAAAAAGGGGGAAGGGGGAAAAGAGGGGGTTAATACCCCTGTTCGGTCACAGTCCGTTCAATTGGGGAGTTTTTCCTTCTTTCCTCTTTTCCCTCGCTTTCCTCATTTAATTCTTTTTTAACAGTTATTCCCCTTCACGGGGATTGGTTTATTAGCTGTCCATATTCCTCGGAGTAATAAAATTCATGCCAGAAATACCATTTTTTTGAGAATTTTTTCCGTGGCCACCAAGTCCTCCATTGCGTGTATGTCCGCTATTCTTTTCAACCAGGTAGCCACCGACGGAGGCTGGGTCTGCTTCCAACACAAAGGGACACAGCTTTTGGCTGGCGTGAGCAGGAGTGGCAGTATGGATTTCCTGTAGCTCCTGGTTGGGATCTTGTGATGATGTAGGAGGAAGAACTCGGGGGAGTTTGGCAGCACTCGATCCGTGAACTTTTGGATGATGCGGTGCACCTCTGTCCGAAAGGACTGTAGCAACCAGCACAACCAGAAAACATGAAGGAGCGTTCCGACCTCCTCTCCGCATCTCCAACACAGGTCCGTACTCTGGGGGAACATCTTGTGAATCTTTACTGGCGTGTGGTACCAACGAAACATTACCTTGTATCCTGCTTCTTGGTGTCTTGCACATATGGAAGTCTTGTGGGAAAAAAGGATGATCCGCTCGACCTGCTTTTCTGTGAATTTTAGTCCCAGATCGCGCTCCCACCAGTCAATGTAAGGAGGTCTAGTGTCCTGCTGTGGGGACACCAGTAGCTGGTATGTTAGGGAGATCGTGTGTCTCAGTGGTGGCTGGTCTAGGCAGAGCAATTCAAAAGGAGTTAGTTGCCTCCCGAACGCTTCAGGTGAGGATAAGGAGCTGATTTAATGGGACAGCTGAATCTTCTGCCAGAAGGAGAGTCATCCATGATTTGTTGTCTGTTTTTCCACTGTCCTTCCATGAGAAAATGTCTAGCCTGTGATCTCTCAGTTACATTTTGATCTTGAAATCTGGGATCCTTAAGTCCCGGAGTGAACGCCGGGTTTCCCACTACTAGGGTGAGTGGAGAAGGGAGTGGTGCGATAGACAGATCTCAGAAAACTTTCTGAGCAGTCCAGATTGTCACCCCCACTGTGGGGTGGGATAATACCTGCTTCGGCAGAGGTTGCTGGCACCAGGGCAGTTGATCCAGGCGGACTCCCGCCATGGAGTTTTGTATTTGTACCCATTGTTTCAAGGTTTAGTGTCTGCACAAATCCAAAATATGGGTTAGATGACAAGCTGTGTGTTAGGAAGTCGGAGTGTTGTTTGTGCCAACCGTGGAGGCTTAACAGCCCATACAAAGTGGGTTATTGCTTTACCGTTTTTAAGAAAGTGATAGGGATTTGTATTGGAAGTGCTTGAAAATGATATAAGAGTCTGGGCATAATACTCATTTTCACTATGCCACAGCATCCAAACCAGGTAAAGAGGCAGTGTTGCCATTCCTTTGGATCTCTTTTTATCACTGTCAAGAGACGGGTGAAATTGAGAAGAAAAATATCTTCTGTCGTCCCAGGCAACAAGATTCCCAAGTATTTAATATGAGAGGTGGCCCATTTAAAAGGGAAATCCAAATGGAGTAGAGCAGTTAGGGAGGGCGGCAAGTTAACATCCAGCGCTTCCGATTTCTGATAGTTAATGCGATATTGTGATAGTCCCTCATATGTCTTTAGTTCCTTGAGCAGATTTGGGATGGACACTAGGGGTTTTGTCAGAAAGAAGAGGAGATCATCGACAAAAGCCGCTACTTTTGGGGACAGGGTGGCGTCTAAGCCAAGGTCTTCGATATCTGGGTTATTTCTAATAGTGTGCAAAAATGGTTTGAGGGTGAGAATAAAAATTAACGGTGACAGAGGACACCCTTGCCTCGTCCCATTTGCTATTTGAAATGTCGAATAGAGATAGCGTTGACCTTGACCTGGGCCAATAGGCAGGAATAGATCGCATAAATCCAATTCATCATTCATTCTACCAAGCCTATGCATCTGAGGGTTTCAAATAGGAAAGGCCAACTCACCCTATCAAACACCTTCTCGGCATCTGTCGAGAGGAGGAGTAGTGGGGTCTTTTGCGTTCTTGCCGCCTGGATCAGATTAATTGCCTTTGTCGTATTGTCACATGCCTCTCTAGTTGAGACAAAGCCTACTTGGTCGGAGTGAATCAATAGTGGGATTTAATTTATCATGCGCATATAAAGAATTTTCGTGAAGTCCACATTTAAAAAAGATATTGGTTGTAATTTTGACAGTTTAGTGGGTCTTTTCCTTCTTTAGTTATTAAAGCAATGTGGGCTCTCAGTGTATCTCTCGGAAGGACTGTCCCCTCTCCTGCTACATTGTATGCTGATAGAAAATGCGGGATCAACAGGTCTCCAAAAGTCCTGTAGTATAGGAGGGAATACCCATCTGGGCCAGGGGCTTTGCCCAGTTGCATTTGTGCCATTGCCAACATCACTTGTTTGCTGAGATCGTTTTTTCCAGTTCGCTCAGCTCATCCTCCGAAACCTGCGGGAGGCCCTACCTGCTAAGGTATTCCCGAATGGCCCTTTGGTTGACGGATCTGTCCCTATCTGACTTCGGGGACAGGGATTATACAAATCTATATAATATTCCCGGAAAAGAGCAGCCATTCCTTCAGTAGTATGGATTTTGTTATGTGTATCGTTTAGCATTGCAGGGATAAACGTGCTGTTTTCTCAGTGCCCTCGCCAGCATCTTGCCGCATTTATTGCTGTGCTCGTAAAAAGTACAGTGACATTTAGAGATCGTCTCCTTGGCCTTGAATAGCGCCAAGGATCGGAGCTGATTCCGCAAGGTGGTTAGTTCTGTCAGGGCCTGGGCTGCCAACGATTGCTTACGGGTAGTCTCCAGAATTCTAATTTTCTCCAGAAGGCCTACGTTATGTTTAGCTCTCTCTTTCTTTATACGAGACCATATTTTGACCATGAGGCCTCTAATGTAGCTTTTGTGTGCGGGTTTACATTAGTGGAGAAGTATTGCCTTAGTTCCCCCGACACTTCCATCACTATCTCTGAAATCTGTATCAGTGAGTCATTAAGTTTCCATATCCATTGCTTCATAGTGGGCTGTAGCAGGTCCACGTCTACAAAGACCGGTGCATGGTCGGAAAACGTAATCGAGCCGATCGAGGCCGAAACGACCCTGGACAAGAGTTATTGTGGTTCCATGAGCATGTTAATTGTTGAATCATGGGGGTGCGAGTAAAATGTATAGTTCCTTTGATTAGGGGTGGAGGACATGCCACACATCCACCAAGTGGAATGCATAAAGATTTTTCTTAAGACGCCTCAGCATCGCATAGGAATTCCGAGATGGTGTCTTGCAAGTTCTCCGAACCTGTTGCCCCAAGCAGCCCATGGATCCGGAGCTTGTAGCGGCGACTCCTGTTCTCTTGGTCCTCGGCCTGGAGCTGCACCTCTGCCAGTTTTGCCTGTAACTCCGCCTTTCCTTGGTCTAGTTGAGCTACCCGGAGCTCTAAGGCACTCACTTCTGTCTCCCCCTTGCCAACGCGTTCATCTAGTGTGTGAACTTAAGAGCGGAGCTCACAGAAGTCACGGTGGTGCTGCTCCTCTATCCTTGCCATTAGGGCTTCCATATCAGCCTTGGTTGGTAACGCCCGCAGCAGGGCTCTGATGTCCGCGTCCGTCTGCGAGGATCCCATGGAAGTCTCTAAACCGCCTGGGCTGGCAGGTGAGGGTAAGTCCTCACAGTTACTCTTGGTGGGTGCAGAAACGGGCCCTGCTGTGAAATATTAGATCAAGAATTCTAATTACATGTCCCTGTTGAAAAATTGGGCCTTAGGCACTGGTGCTGGTGCCACAACACTGCAACCCCTCACAGATACTCTAGTTGGAGCGCAGGAACTAGCCCTGCTGCAAAGAATTGCATCAAAAATTGTAATTACACACCCCTATTAAACAGGGGCTGAGAAATTGGGCCTTAGGCACTGGTGCTGGTGCCACAACACTGCAACCCCTCACAGATACTCTAGTTTGAGCGCAGGAATTAGCCCTGCTGCAAAGAATTGCATCAAAAATTGTAATTACACGCCCCTATTTAACAGGGGCTGAGAAATTGGGCCTTAGGCACTGGTGCTGGTGCCACAACACTGCAACCCCTCACAGATACTCTATTTGGAGCACAGGAACTAGCCCTGCTGCAAATAATTGCATCAAAAATTGTTATGACACGCCCCTATTAAACAGGGGCTGAGAAATTGGGCCTTAGGCACTGGTGCTGGTGCCACAACACTGCAACCCCTCACAGATACTCTAGTTGGAGCACAGGAAATAGCCCTGCTGCAAAGAATTGCATCAAAAATTGTAATTACACGCCCCTGTTAAACAGGGGCTGAAAAATTGGGCCTTAGGCACTGGTGCTGGTGCCACAACACTGCAACCCCTCACAGATACTCTAGTTGGAGCGCAGGAACTAGCCCTGCTGCAAAGAATTGCATCAAAAATTGTAATTACACGCCCCTGTTAAACAGGGGCTGAAAAATTGGGCCTTAGGCACTGGTGGCGGCGCCCAGAACCAGAAATGTTCTTACAAGCTTGATCATTGAGGAGGAAGAGGATAATTACTCAGCATAACAGGATAGTCACTCAGCATCAGCATAGGCAGTCTTTGAAGGGATCTGACATTTCAAAAAAAAAATATTCGGTTACATCAGCATCAGGTGCTTGGTAGCTGGTGGTGATCCAAGACTGATTCCTTTTTATGAAGGTCAGTCAATCGACCAAGTCGGTGGACAGACGCACCCTGTGATCAGTTACAAAGCCTCCAGCAGCACTGAATGTGCGTTCCGAAAGAACGCTGGATGCAGGACAGGCCAGTAGCTCAATTGCATACTGTGCAAGCTCTGGCCAGTGATCCATCCTCAAGACCCAGTAACCCAGAGGATTTTCGGTGGGAAAGGTGTCCAAGTCAGATCTTGCCCCTAGATATTCCTGCTCCATGTAAAACAGACGCTGGCGATGGTTGCTGGAACCGATCATACCTTGGGGCTGCGGACTAAAAAATTGTCTGAACGCATCGGTTAGACGGCCACCTTCTCCACCACACCTTCTTTGACTAACCAAAGCCTCAGCAACACGTTGTCCAGAAACAGGAGTTTGTAACCTCCCAGTCTCTGGGAATGCGTTGCACAGACCTTTCTGCAAGGCCTCCGAAGATGTTTCATCCTCTGCTCCCTCTGCGATGGCAAGATAAGGTCCGCAACCTTACCCTTGTAACGTGGATCAAGGAGGGTTGCCAGCCAGTATTGTTCCTTCTCCTTGATACCACGAATACGAGGATTCTTCCGCAGGCTTTGTAGGATCAGGGAGGCCATGCAGCGTAGGTTTGCTGAGGCATTCGGTCTGCAGTCCTCTGGGTCACTAAGGATGACATGATCCGCAGCCACCTCCTCCCAGCCACGTACAAGTCCATGTGTTTCTTGGAACTGTAAATGATCCCTTAAAGACTGCTGCTGATGCTGAGTGCCAGGCTCCACCTCCATACTGACACAATCCTCCTCCTCCTCCTCTTCCTGTGTGATTGGCGGGCACACAGGAACACTGTCTGGATAAAGGGTGCCTTGAGAGCTAAGGAAGTCCTCCTCTTCCTGCCTCTGTTCTGCCTCAAGTGCCCTGTCCATTATTCCATGCAGCGTGTGCTCCAACAGGTGGACAAGGGGGACAGTGTCACTGATGCATGCACTATCACTGCTCACCATCCTCGTGGCCTCCTCAAATGGTGACAGGACCGTGAATGCATCCCTGATCATGGCCCACTGGCGTGGGGAAAAAAAAAACAAGCTCCCCTGACCCTGTCCTGGTGCCATAGTCGCACAGGTACTCATTGATGGCCCTCTGCTGCATGTGCAGCCACTGCAGCATGGCCAACGTTGAGTTCCACCTGGTTGGCATGTCACAGTTCTTAGGCATGTTAAATTCCTTTTGGAGGTCTGGCAGCCGAGCACTGGCATTATATGACCGGCGGAAATGCACACAGACTTTCCTGGCCTGCCTCAGGACATCCTGTAAGCCCGGGTACCTGCCCAAGACCTGCTGCACCACCAAGTTAAGGACATGAGCCAAACAGGACACATGGGTCATTTGTCCCTGTCGGAGGGCAGAGAGGAGGTTGGTGCCATTGTCGCAAACCACCATTCCTACCTTAAGTTGGCCTGGCGTCAACCACCTCTGAACCTGCCCCTGCAGATCTGACAGAACCTCTGCCTCAGTGTGGCTCCTGTCCCCCAAGCACACCAGCTCAAGCACCGCATGGCATCTTTTAGCCTGCGTACTTGCGTAGCCCCTTGAATGCCTACGGATCACCGCTGGTTCCGAGGACAAAGCACAGGAAGAGGCCATGGAGGAAGAAGAAGAGGAGGGGGTGGAGGAGAGAGGTGTGTCAGAATTACTAGTAGTGGCATTTTGGAGATGTGGTGGCGAAACAATCTCCAACACTACTGCACCTTGTCCTGCATCTTTCCCAGCTGCCAGAAGAGTCACCCAATGCGCCGTGAAACTTAGGTAACGTCCCTGTCCATGCCTGCTGGACCATGAGTCAGCGTTAATATGCACCTTACCACTGACCGCCCTGTCCAGCGAGGCCAAGACATTGCCTTCCGCATGCCGGTAGAGAGCCGTAATCGCCTTCCGTGAGAAAAAGTGGCGTTTGGGAACCTGCCACTGAGGAACCGCACATTCCACAAACTTACAGAAGGGGCAGAGTCTACCAACTGAAAAGGTAGCAGTTGAAGTGCTAGCAATTTTGCCAAGGTAGCATTCAACCGCTGAGCATGTGGATGGCAGCTGCTTTGCCAGACAAAGTACCCTGAGCATGGGTGAGAGAGGTTGAGGAGGATGAGGATGGCTTGGTCATCCACTCGACCACGTCTTCCCCATGTTGCGGCTCAACACAGCCAGCTGCCGGAAAAAAGGCCAAGCGTGTCCCACAGCCACGTGCTGATGAGGATGCACCGTGTCCACGACCAGCACTGTTGCTAGACACAGAGCCTGCTTGCCCTCTTTTATTGGCTTGTGACTGTCTGCCTCTCCTTGTTGGCCTTCCAGACATACTAATGGCCTGCAGTGAGATGTAGCTGCACTAAGCTGGGATATATATATATATATACTGATACTGCAGCTAGCAAAATCAACTGTCTGCCTGTAGTATTATTAGTATGAGAACACCACCAATCTTCTACAGGTAGCTTTAGCTGAACACTGTGCAGAGGTCGCACTACACTAACTTGTAGCTTTAGCTGGACACTGTGCAGAGGTCACACTACACTAACTTGTAGCTTTAGCTGAACACTGTGCAGAGGTCGCAATAATGTAGCTGCTGTAGATGTAGTGATAGGATCAGGAAAACACCACCAGCCTTCTACAGGTAGCTTTAGCTGAACACTGTGCAGAGGTCGCACTACACTAACGTGTATATAATGTAGCTGCCTGCGGTAGTGATAGGATCAGGAAAACACCACCAGCCTTCTACAGGTAGCTTTAGCTGAACACTGTGCAGAGGTTGCAGTACACTAACTTGTAGCTTTAGCTGAACACTGTGCAGAGGTAGCACTACACTAACTTGTAGCTTTAGCTGAACACTGTGCAGAGTCGCACTACATTAATGTGTAAATAGGTGTAAGGAAAAATACTGCGCCAACCAAAGAATCGGGAGCAGCCAACATAACAATCAGACCAATTGTGAATCAAAATAAAATATCAAAAATGTGGCGCTAGAAGGTAATGTCCATTATTAAGCAGGACAAACCAGAATAATCGTCTGGGTGTCAAATATGCGTAATAAAGATTTAATGAGAATTAAATACAAGAAAAAACTCAATTAAAGTGTATGAAAGGAAACAGGTGTGTCTGTGAGTCTAAACCCACTTAAATAATTAGAGTATATAAAAAGACACTGGTGTGTCTGTGAATCTAAACCCACTAAAGTAATATACGAAAAAAATTCGTAAAGACATATACATATATGTGCAACAAACATACACGAGTGCAAAAACAATAATTATAAATTGAATAAGGAAGTGAACCTTTAAAAGTTCATATTGAGTTTAAAACAATATAGTGTGCATATTGGCGGATACACTGCAACCAGAGCAAATTTGAAAAAAGTCACAAAATGTTTGTGAAATAAACAAATATGATCATCTGAGGATTTGGCTTGTGGAGCCTACAACGGAGAGTACCGACTGGCATATGGAGCCTTCACCAGAATATATCAGACATCAGCAGCTGGGACAAACTCAGAGGTGATGTAATAGTTGAGTACCCAAGGCGTGTATAAGCAAATTAAACACTCTTAACGGAGCAGGTGGACTCACTAACCATACGGTTGAGAGTCAAACAGGCTTGTAGACAGAAGACCAAGATGGTGATCCAAAGGGAACCGATCAAATTCCACAGCCAAAATTGATGTTGGGGTGGCAACGTCACTCAACGGTCATCTCCTTGAGGCCTTCATGTGCTAGGATCTCCAAAATAACGAGTGATGGAATAGTGGGTGAATCAGGTCCCCAAAAACGACATGGAAGTGATGTAGCCCTCAATGAAAGAAATATCTCAACATAGTGTGAGATTGCTCAAAAAAGTAATTTTATTTAAAAATTCCAGGTAAAAACATTCTAGGCTCCTTAGACAAGTAGGAAACCAAATGTAAACAAAGTAGTAAAAACGCTTACATGAGTTGTGGCATAACAGGCATGTAAAACCCGACACGTTTCGTCTGCATAAGACTTCGACTGGGGTATATGCCTGTTACACACTGCTATGCCTATATATATGTATAAAAATATTGCCAAACCTCCAACAGCTGTTTGCGCCATGTAAAGCGCAACTTCCGGGTTCATACAAAATGGCGGCGGTGAAAGGTCAGGATAACCAAGCCTCGATCCGGTCATCCAATAGGATGCAGTTGTGGAGCTCAACATGGGTGCTTGTCAGCGCTTACGCTCTACGTGAGCGTCAGTGAACAGGCATACAGCCAATCCAAGCCGACGCATAGACCACGTCATAAATCACGTGCTCATACGAGGGCTGGGTTAGGCAAGCCTCCAACGGCAATCATGATTGGCCACGCAGCACGCCACACGGCCGTCAGCGTGCGACGTCAGTCGGAACACAGCCAACCATGAGCCGCACACAACCAGCCAGTCAGAGCCGGCGTGCACGCTAACACGTGTAAATACACGTAGAGCGGCCTACGTTCGTATAAACTAACTAGCATAGGTGCCAATACGTCACGCTCAACAGGCATTATCACGTGACACCTACAGGAAGTCTTCCCAGGTTAGACACCCGAAAAGGAAGTAAAACAAATAGGTCTTGAAACGCAAATGCGGTTCAAGCATATAGAAAGGGGTTGTACAGAGCAATAATTAAAAAAACAGGGCCATAACTTAAAAAAGGGGAATGTACTAAAAAAAGCGAATTGGAGCATTTATAAAAAACTGTCCAAAAATATAGCAAAAACAGTCGTCTTCACATAGTGTCAACACTGTGGAGGCATTTACACAATACAATGTGACTGTAAATATCTATACCTATGTGAGGTGCATCAACGTAATACAAGTACACGTCCCTAAATATGCTACAGGTTGAGTAATGAAACGATTGGAAATCATATGGGAAAAAAAAGGGAAGAAAAACAATAATCAGTGGAAAAATTGAGTATTAGTATAAAAATGAATACTCATTCATCACGGGTTTGACAGAGAAAAAAAGGGGAAAGCAAAATGTTCTAGGAACCATTAATAAAAGCATTTATGTCCCAATCAATATTGAGGCCATGTGGGAAATAACATTTAAGCTGGTGGATCCAGAAAGTTTCCAATTTTGAAACCCCCCTTTTCAGGGACTCGCCCCTTCAATGCGGAACAAATTTGTCCATGACTTGGAACGTCGTCCCTATTGGGTTTCGGCTATGACATAAAAGATAGTGCTTGGGGACACTGTGATTAGTGCGACCCTTCTTTATGTTGGTTATATGCTCGTTTACCCTTACGGAAAAAGTCTGTATTGTCTGGCCCACATGTTGTTTCCCGCAAGGGCATGTGATCAACTAAACAACATATCTTGTCTGGCATGTCAAAAAATGTTTGACTGAGTACTCTCTTTAAAGGTTCACTTCCTTATTCAATTTATAATTATTGTTTTTGCACTCGTGTATGTTTGTTGCACATATATATATATGTCTTTACGAATTTTTTTCGTATATTACTTTAGTGGGTTTAGATTCACAGACACACCAGTGTCTTTTTATATACTCTAATTATTTTAGTGGGTTTAGACTCACAGACACACCTGTGTCCTTTCATACACTTTAATTGAGTTTTTTCTTGTATTTAATTCTCATTAAATCTTTATTACGCATATTTGACACCCAGACGATTATTCTGGTTTGTCCTTCTTAATAATGAACATTACCTTCTAGCGCCACATTTTTGATATTTTACTAATGTGTAAATAATGTAGCTGCCTGCGGTAGTGCTAGGATCAGGAAAACACCACCAACCTTCTACAGGTAGCTTTAGCTGAACACTGTGTAGATGTCGCACTACACTAATGTGTAAATAATGTAGCTGCCTGAGGTAGTGATAAGATCAGGAAAACACCACCAACCTTCTACAGGTAGCTTTAGCGGAACACTGTGCAGAGGTCGCACTACACTAACGTGTAAACAATGTAGCTGCCTGCGGTAGTGATAGGATCAGGAAAACAACACCAACCTTCTACAGGTAGCTTTAGCTGAACACTGTGCAGAAGTCTCACTACAGTAACTTGTAGCTTTAGCTGAACACTGTGCAGAGGTCGCACTACACTAACTTGTAGCTTTAGCTGAACACTGTGCAGAGGTCGCATTACACTAATTTGTAGCTTTAGCTGAACACTGTGCAGAGGTCGCACTACACTAACTTGTAGCTTTAGCTGAACACCGTGCAGAGGTCGCACTGCACTAACGTGTAAATAATGTAGCTGCCTGCGGTAGTGATAGGATCAGGAAAACACCACCAACCTTCTACAGGTAGCTTTAGCTGAACACTGTGCAGAGGTCGCACTACACTAACGTGTAAATAATGTAGCTGCCTGCGGTAGTGATAGGATCAGGAAAACAACACCAACCTTCTACAGGTGGCTTTAGCTGAACACTTTGCAGAGGTCGCACTACACTAACTTGTAGCTTTAGCTAAACACTGTGCAGAGATCGCACAACTCTAACTTGTAGCTTTAGCTGAACACTGTGCAGAGGTCGCACTACACTGAATTGTAGCTTTAGCTGAACACTGTGCAGAGGTCGCACTACACTAACTTGTAGCTTTAGCTGAACACTGTGCAGAAGTTGCACTACACTAACTTGAAGCTGTAGCTGAACACTGTGCAGAGGTCACACTACACTAACTTGTAGCTTTAGCTGAACACTGTGCAGAGGTCGCACTACACTAACTTTTATCTTTAGCTGAACACTGTGCAGAGGTCGCACTACACTAACTTGTAGCTTTAGCTGAACACTGTGCAGTGGTCGCACTACACTAACTTGTAGCTTTAGCTGAACACTGTGCAGAGGTCGCACTACACTAATGTGTAAATAATGTAGCTGCCTGCGGTAGTGATAGGATCAGGAAAAGACCACCAGCCTTCTACAGGTAGCTTTAGCTGAACACTGTGCAGAGGTCACACTACACTAACTTGTAGCTTTAGCTGAACACTGTGCAGAGGTCGCACTACACTAACTTGTAGCTTTAGCTGAACACTGTGCAGAGGTCTCACTACACTAACTTGTAGCTTTAGCTGAACACTGTGCAGAGGTCACACTACACTAAAAAATTAATGTAGCTGCCTGTGGTAGTGATAGGATCAGGAAAACACCACCAATCTTCTACAGGTAGCTGTAGCTGAATACTGTGCAGAGGTCACACTACACTAACTGTAAATACTGTAGCTAATAGGACTAATAGGATCAGAAGAACACCAGCAATTTTCTTCAAATACTGTAACAACACCTGCCTGCCTGTCAGTAGGAAGATAATAACATGAACGGATCAAGCTAAACTGAATACAGTGTATATATATATATATATATATATATATTTACATACACAACACCTGGGGTGCATATATATACACAATACACTGTAAGTGCAGCTAACTGACTGGCTGTCCTGCCTAATCTATCTAACTTAAATCAAATGACACTGTCTTTCTGTCTCTGTCTCTCAACGCCGGAGCACACTACACAGGGCTGACGCGCAGGTGGCCTTATGTAGTGTGGGGCGTTTGCTAAACCCCTTGAGCCATAATTGGCCACCCTGGCTTTGGCCAATTACAGCTCTCTGTACAGACGGCGCTGTGATTTGGCCAAGCATGCGGGTCATAGTGCATGCTTGGCCAATCATCAGCCAGCAATGCACTGCGATGCCGCAGTGAATTATGGGGGGTGACGCGCCACTCGAATTTGGCACGAACGGCACATATAGTTCGCAATTCGGCGAACGACCGAGCAGACAATGTTCGAGTCGAACATGGGTTTGACTCGAACACGAAGCTCATCCCTAGCCTCTACTAATCTGTACACTCACCAGAATCCAGACAAAGATGTGCCTTTAACTGCTCCCATGGAGCGGAGGAGTATCCCAGCCTTGTTTACCAATTGGATGGAGGAATCCGGAGAGATCATATGCTGTGTGAAAAACGCTCACCACCAGGAGCCCAAATGATACTAATATGGTGTAGTATTTTATTAAATAACTAAAAACAAATACAAATACTGCAGCATAGAAAAGACAGACTGGCCAAACTCACAGTAATGGCAAGTGGTTAGATGTATTACACTGTATCACTGGATGATCTTTTAAATACACAGAGCCCAAGTCACATCATGGACTGTTTTGGTAGTAATATTTTGGGACTACCATTTTATTCTGGATTATACATTTATACATGTACTTTGTTTATTATTGTTGAGCACTGCACAGCATTTATACGTTCAATTACAAAAAGTTTTGCAGCCTTCTTCAAGTGAAAGTCTGGTTTCTTTTCCTGTACAAAAAAGTACACCAGAATGCATGTAAGAAATGCAATCTCAGGCTGCCATCCAGATGCATTAAAATGTAACAAACCCAACTCAGCATATTTTTTTTAATAATACATTTCTGTCCAACACCTGCAAAACCCAAATCTGAGTTACATTTGTTTAGAGCCAACATTTAAATTTTCACTTTGATCACTTGTCCATTTATACAGATGAATGCAATATGAAAGAAAATAAAAGCATCCATGTGTAATGCATTCCTTTCTGTGTTTCTGTATATAAACAAATACTATGG